>JAVSBS010024665.1:0-28874 GCA_033124195.1 Coracias cyanogaster | reverse complement strand
AGGGAAATTTAAAGTAGAAGTCAGGAAACTGCAAGAAATGCTTGCCGAATTATCTGCACATTTAATCATAAGATCTTGATGGATATAATTTGGGCAACAAGTATAACCATATTCTCAGCTGTTAGCCTAGGTGTTCTCTTTTAAAAGAAACATTTTCTATTCAGAAAGCTAGAAAATGTTTCTGTAGAGCTAAGAAACATCCCTAATATTCAGACTGTTGTAAAATAGCAAAATCCATCACCTGAGGTCAGAACAGGGAGATACAGAGATGGAAAAGTGAAGCCAAGATCAAATATTTTAGATTTCTTAGGGAGCTCTCCTGAGTGCTGTGTTTTTAAGGAACAGTTTTCTAAATGATTAAATAAACAGTTTCAAGCATGTTTATATATTTTATATCTTCAATAATAGTCTGACAAATTGATGCCTTCTTCTCCCAGTCTGAAGGGTTGTCAAGATGACAGTTAATTTTCCTGTAACTTCTTTGTATATAGCAGTTCGGTATATAGCAGCAGCAGTTCTAACTCATTTTTTCTGTGGTTTTAATGTTTATTGTAGAATCATTTCAAGCATTTTTTGCTGTCAAAAATATTAGTACTCTCATGGGTGAGGCAGAGTAAGTGATAACCCATACTGGATCTGATATTTAAGAACCCAGTGAGATCAGAGCTATTACTCTACTTGATTATCTCACACATGCACTCAGTTGGTTCCCCCCAGGGCTAAGCTCATGATGTCCCTCCCCAGCAGAAAGGTTGCTGCTGGTCTGGGAAGGTCAGGCAGAAAGTTTTGTCAGTTTGTGCTGTGCCACTGCTTGCATTTACAGATGTTGGGCATCACTGGTCAAGATCCCCAGGCATCCCTCACTACTTGTCTCTACATATCTCTCTGGTGACCAGCAACGGGACATGAGGAAATGGTTTGAAGCTGCACAGGGGAAGTTAACACTGGACATTAGGAAAAGGTGGTCAGTCACTGGAACAGGCTCCTTAGTGAAGTGGTTGTGGCACCAAGCCTGCTGGAGTTCAAGGAGTGTCTGGATTATGCTTTTAGTCATATGATTTAGTTGTAGGTAGTCCTGTGAGGAGTTGGACTCAATGATCCTTATGGTGCCTTCCAGCTTGAGATATTCTATGATTCTATAATTCTCTGATCTACAGGATCTTCTCGGTCTTCAGGATCTATCTTCTAGTCAGCATTTTCTACACCTTATTTCTAAACCGCATTGTCTTCCTGACACTAATTCTTCTTTTCAGGATGCTTCATCAGGAGCTCTTTTTTTCCATAACCCTAGGACCCCAGGTTTCCCAGTCTAAACAGCCTATGTGCATAAAGACAACTCATGACCAGTCTCTTAATTGGTGCTTTGATCTCATGCCTCTGCATTAATGTGAGGTTTCAGAACGTGTTGCTTTTTTCTAGACCGTTTGTTATCAAAATTTACAACCAGCCTGCTGGTTGCAGGAATCTGCCTCAGAGCTTAGGAGTACGATTTCAGACACTCAGCTGCCTCTGCTCCGCACAGTAATCTGCTGCCTGTACATATGCCTATTCACATACCTGTTCACATTCACGAATTAAGGTAATAATTGCCTCTGACGGGTAAAGATGCTTCTTTGGAGTTTGAAATAAAAAGCAATTACTTACTTTTCCATTTCTTTTTAACTTTCCCTTTTAATTGACCTTAAAAATCATGAGATTTTTTTTTTCTTTAAGACACATTCAACAATGATTTTTTACTTAAAATAGCTATACAGCTGTATAGACTGTGACCATTGGATTGTTTCTAGTCTCTATATATCATGTGAACTTCTCAATAGTTTGATAAAATTTTGCTTCGTAATTTCAGATAGCGTTTCCTTGTTTTAAAACGTAGCTTATTAACAGTTTTTCTGATTAATTTATATAGACTTGACACTAAAAAAATTAAAAAGAAGAGATGAGATTGTCTACTTCATATGCAGAAATACTGCAATGCTGATGTAGCATCAGCAGTACATTTTATTCATGTGCTCTGAACAGTAGAGAAAGTTTGCTTCAGAGCCTTCTCTTTCTCAATGGCTTTACTGGCCCTCACAACAAAGAAAAGGTTTATTGATCCCAGCAGCTTCCTCTCAGCTTTTTCTACCTGATTTTCTCCAGAATGTCAGAGAAGACATTTATTTTAACATATAGTAGTTTTCAGAGAGTTACCTGAAGTGTTGGTTAAATGTACATAAATATAGTGAAAACAATAAATATTGCATTTGCTAGTTAAAACTACTTCTAATGAGTGTTACTTGCACCAAATAAGTGGTTTTTTACACTGTATTTATAACAATAACATTAGAGCTGTATGCTTTCAGGATCTGTAGGAAATGTGGTGGATTGTTAATTAGTTCACATTTGTGCGGCGGGCAGGTCTGCATGTTTACCTGAAGTAGTGACCTTTGAAAAGGCCAGGTTGCTTATGTCTACTGATCATTAAAGTGCTGGTTGCTTTCTTCCCACTAGTGGTTTTGATGTGATAGAAACAGTGCACTGCATTGCTTGTGTAGAAGACTCTCCCTCTAAGATACTGCAACATGTACTTCATGGCTTTGGTGTGCATGTACAGACTTCCAGTACAAGTGTACAAAGGAGGATATTAATAGATTTTCCATGTTCATGCCAAACAGCAAAGGCACTTGTCTCTGTGTATACAGGACAAATATATTAAGGAATTTTGCTTTACAGTTTTTCTGATATTCTAAGCAATATCATTAGTAGGGTGTGGTACCCTGAGGTTATCAGTGGGGTAAGAGGACAAGTAGGCAGAGATACTACCTTTTAAAAGAACAATATATTTGGAGTGGAGGGGAAAAACACTTTTTTAGATGTTCAAAGCTTCTTCAGAAATTCCAGTTCTGAAAGCACAATAAAACATAGCAAAAATGAGAACTTCAGAAATATAAAAGTTGTTTGGAATAATAATGTGTTTGGAATTTATCCACATTCTTTCTCCAGAAAGAACTTGTTTTGATAGAACTTAGTTCCGCTATAGCAAAGAACTAATACGTATGTTTTGATGAAGTAAAACATTCTTAAACATGCAAAAGGAAATTTTAGTTGCCTGATAGTGATGTTACTAGACTGGAAACAGTGGTTTAAATAAACTGTTTATGATGTAGTGAGACATCTGTCAAATTTAAAAAAAAAATATTTGCTTTTTTAAAAGGGTAGAAAATGGAATTTTGCTTTTACTGTTAAAAGATCAAAGTTTTTAATGGAAGAGAGTAGCGCTCTGTAATAGAATACAAAGTGTTTGGCAAGTCATTTGGAAAATGTATTAAAATACACAATGGTAACCTCCCAAGCATGGACAAGACACAAGAATAAAGATCATATTTTACATGTCATTGTCTAAGAGAGTGTTTTAACTTTAAGTCATAGCACCCATGAGTGTGAATGTAACTGACCTGTGTGTTTTGAGGAAGTATAAACCACAAAACGTATAGACAGGTGAAAATACGATGTGCAAGTTTCTTACTTGATCTTCTATACAGACAGTCTTCGAGGCTTATATTTTTCTACCTTCTTTATTTCTACTATGATCTTTCACATTTATTTCCCTCTTTGGTATTTAGCATTCTCGCTTATGTAACAATGTATGCAGCTTCTACCAAAACTGCATTTTCATCTTCACTTGAACAAAATGGCAATTGACTTATGTACTCTTGGTCCACTATATTGTTTATGTCAGCTTTCACGTTGCCATTTCTTCTTGATATTTCTTCAGTTTACAACTAAATAAAATCAATTTTCCTACTTTTCTTTCTGAGAGAAGGTCTTCTGTCTGTCTGAAATATTTTTCCTGTATTTTGTTCAGTGGAGAACACATCTCAATTTCAGTTTTATCTTTTTGCACAAAAAACAATTCTAATATTGATCTATCTTTATTTTGTATTCTGATCCTTTTTTCTGGAGTATTAACAAAGGAATTTTAAAAAAAATTCTATTGTCACAAACAAGAAACCTAAAAAAGAAAAGGGAGAAGGGAGAGAGAGAGCAGAAATCAGAAGCTGTTAAGATGTTCCTTCCTTTAAAAAATAAAAATCCCCATCATGCATACACTGATTGTGTCAGTGGCATCACACGCAGTAGGCAGCAGCTTCAGATGCCAGTCAAAGACTCTCAGTGAGATGAGAGGAGAGTGGGATTGAACAAGAAATTGACTGTTATGGGCTTCATAGCAAAGGTGGCATGTTTCCTGTGTGCATACTATACTTTTACAAACTTTGTGCTGATAATTCTGTATAGTCTTTTGGCTATTTGTTTCATACACTTAACATTCCATACGCTTAACAAGTGGACTTTGTTGTTGAGGTGTTATATGTGTAAGGAGAGAGAAACATTTTCATTATTAATTTTGACTTTTTACTTTTTGAGTTGTCTAAGGAAAAGAGCTTGGTTTTTTTCTTCTTCTATAATAGCATCTTAATTACAGAGTGAGTTTGATTGTAGTCTTCATTGTAACTTTTCACTGGGATTGACATTTTAATAAAGTTAGCAGCATTCTGTTAATTTAGATTATCCTTTCTTGAGGGTGGGAAGGGGTGCTAGGAAGTAGGTCTTGATTCATAGAAAGTTGCCAGAACTCAGAAATGGACTTCCCATTGTTTGACTGGATGTTTTTTCACTCTGGGAATCTGAATTGCTACCTTTCCTTTTTAGTCAGTAGTAATTGATCTGCCCACTCTGTTGTTCTGACCACACTGTTCTTACTGCACCCCAAGATACCATTGGCCTTCTTGGCCACAAGGGCACATTGCTGCCTCATCATTGATTTACTGTCCACTAGGACTTCCAGATCCTTCTCTGTGGAGCTGCTTTCCAGCAGGTCGACCCCTAACCTGTACTGGTGCATGGGCTTATTCCTTCCAGGTACAGGACTCTACACTTGCCCTTGTTGAACTTCATTAGGCTCTCCTCCGCCCAACTCTCCAGCCTATTCAGGTCTTGCTGAATGGCACCAGAGAGAGAAGCAATTGTTATCATTTGATAGCTATCCAGTAGTCATTACTTAATCAGATGATGATTTTATCTTTTCTCCAGAAAAAAGCTACACACATCACAACCACACAAACTTGTCTGCTTCTTGAACAGTTCCTTTAAGTTTTCATTGATGCTGTTTTCATTATGAAACTGCAGTTTTGATTCTTTTAGACTTACACTGAGAAGGCTACCAATGCCTAGCTTCTTTTCACCTTTAAAGTGGATTCTTTGCTATTCTAGATGCAAACAGTTCCTGGTTATATGGGTTTTAAAAAATGCTTTGATTGTTTGAAGTGTACTACAGTTTATATCTCAAGTATTCTCAGTGAACTGAATGATGAAATACTTTTTGCAATTTCCGAGCAGAATTATACTAGAGCTAAAGAGACTCTTAAGGACTACAATGAGGTATTTCCAGGCTTTACATTTTTTTCCTTTTAATTTACCCTCTTCATTTCTGTTCTGTACCTCCAATGGTGTAGTGCTGGTGGCCTAATGCAATTAAATTGTAAGAGTGAACTAATGTAATATGTAAGCTTTGGGCTCTTTCATACAGGACTAGTGGTCCATCTGTCTTGATTATCTGGACAGAACAGTGATGCTGACTGAAATATTTAAAAAGTTTTAAGGTGGTGTTATTGTATGCAACTGAGTTTCCTGTGAAATTGTACAAAGATGTTTCAGTAGTGGTGCATCATATCAACAGGAACTATTCAGTTCCTATTATTGAATTGAGAGGCACACATTTTTTAATTCAACTTAAAATATTTTCTTATTTCACTGCTGTAAAAGTTTGAAAGTAGAAGTAGAACATAACTTTTTAACAGAAAAGAACCTTGTCTCTTAAAGCAAAAGTGATTTAAGAGACATGGCAGATTACATATCAATAGGCAGAAATATATATGATAATTTAATAAAACAGGCTTTTTCAGTTGATAGTGCAATTTTCAAATTTTGAACTATTTGCCTTATTCCTAGAGTGAAGGCTTTAAGATAAGAAAACCCAATCTAATGTAAAACAGTAACTATAAACAGTTTTGGTTTTAAGCAGAAAAAATGAATTCTTCTATCTTATGTATTTTTCACTACTAGCCTTTCATAAAAAAAAGAGGCTGATATTAGTTATATGCACAGAAAATAAGCTAGTGGAGATGTGTGCTATTTGTAGAAACCATAAGGAGAAATGCAGTGTTCCTGTACTTGGTATTAGCTTATGAGGAATAACTTACTGAATTTGAAATTAACAGTAGGATCAAGGAATAGAGTTCTTACAACATTGTGCCCATACGAAAAGGTATTGAGGTGTGATAACCATAAATGACTACATGATTGCACAGGTTTTCCCACCTGAATTACATTTGCAGATATTGTAAAGAAAAAGACATTAAGTCCACTGCACAATATATTTTGTATGTTACTCTAGCCCCTTTGTTATTATGCAATTTTCAATATTACATTTTTAAAAACTTTCTCTAATCTGTTTATAATTAACCATTCATTTTCAGAATGCCGTTTCCTTCGAGTATCTGTGATCTTAAAAATTAGCTTCATTATTTCTCTGATCTCATTTATTCCTGCTCACATTCTTAATTACAATACTCTTGTATCTTCTCTGTGTCACCAAGTAAATGCTTTCTCTGTTATGTCGTGTCATGTTTTGCTACTTCTAGTCTTTTCCTGGCTCTCCTGTCTCTTTTAAATTCAGTCTCAAAATCATTCTGTACTGCATTGATGGCTTTTAAAATAAGCTTTAGCAACTCATTCATGTTCAGCCTCCTAATTTTCCCAATTCTAACTTCTCTTTTCACTGTTCAGCCTTGTTTCTGGCTTTGTTCCCATTCTGTGAACACAGAATAATAGAATGCATTGGGTTGGAAGGCACCTTAAAGGTTATCTAGTTCCAGCCTCCCTGCCACGGGCAGGGACACCTCCCACTAGACCAGGTTGCTCAAAGCCTCATCCCACCTGGTCTTGAATGCATCCAGGGATGGAGCATCCACAACATCTCTGGACAACCTGTGCCAGTGTCTCACCACCTTCATAGTGAAGAACTTCTTCCTAATTTCTAATCTAAATCTCCCCTCTTCTAGTTTGAAGCCTCTGCCCCTCATCCTATTACTACAAGCCCTTGTAATAAGTCCCTCCCCAACTCTCTTGTAGGCCCCCTTCAGATACTGTAAGGCCACAATAAGGTCTCCCTAGAGCCTTCTCTTCTCCAGGCTGAACAACCCTGACTCTCTCAGCATGTCTTCATAGGAGAGGTGTTCCTGTATCATGTGCATGTATAATGGCTCCTGCAATGAATGTGATTCAATACCTATGGTTTATAGTCATGTGTTACGACCTTTTATTAAATATAAGTACATTTCTATATGATATAGGGAAGAATAATATTGCTTGGCAAAACTGTACCTGTAAAGCACCTGCCACATGAGATATGTCAGGCAAAAGTATTAGATAAAATACGTATGGATTGTGTTTCAAAATTCTAATACTCATTTGAAGAACTAAAATAGTTAATTGAGTTCTAGGTGAATGCAACTAAAAATAGAATAAAAAAATCTCAACAGGTCTGCAGTTCCAGAACTAAGAAATTGCTTTTTGCTAGATCTCAGCTGGAAAGAAGAAAATGGAAGGTTAAAAGGAAGTGTTGAGGAAGAAAGAGCAAACGTAGAGCAGAATATAGCTACAGAAACAGTACATTTATAATGTCTTTTTTAAACCGACAATTTTTGAATTGTTAATGTCTCTTAAAGAATTTAACAGCCACAAAAGGTACACATTAGTTATACATTGTCTCTACAGTGAGAATTTAGAACCCTATAAGTCATGGTTCTTGAAGTATGCTTTCATGCCCACCTCATTAGTAAGTATACCTGAGTAGTGATCTTAATTAAGCAAACTCCCTCTCAACAGAACCTGAAGGTAAATTTGGGTCACATTACCCCAAATGACCTCACTGCAGTTACATTTTTGCTTAATAAATGTCTTATATTCTAGCCAATTAGCTGAGGTATAATTTACTATGAACTGCAAACATAAATGTATAAGAGAATAATGGTCTTTAGAATTTATTTGTATGTAGCTATTTTCAGTTGCCTTTGTTTCATCATCTCAAAATAATGAAGGGATATAGTTCATATCTGCAAGAGAATAAATAGTAACATTGTATTAATCTTGTTGATTATACGTGCTACATATATAAACACTAGAAACATGTTATCCCTGAAATAGAAGTAATGGGTTAATATTTTTTAGTAGGTCAGAAACATTTTTCATGCCAAAAATTTCAGAATACCTTGTGTAAATATATATAGCTGTGAAAAAAATTTGACCTACAAAACATTATTTGAAGGCTTCCAAATGTGCTTCTATTACCCTAAAATATGAAGTATTGCATGTGAATTCACAATACAGCATTTTGTTCCACACTTCCTAACTGAAGCAACAGTGATAATATTCTGTTTCCATTACAAAAAGATGCAGTTATTTTTCTTGAAGATAATGACTTTTATTTTTTAATTTCCTACTTCACATTTTCCTTTATTCTGAGGGAAGAAAGGGCCAGATGACAGTACAATTGCAAAATGTGGGAGAGAAAGGAAGTATATGAATAGCTTTAGAAAAACAACTGATACTAATCTAGACATCTTTAGTTCTTCTGTTTCCATATCATGGGATTTTGCAGGATCTCTTACAAAGAGCCAAGTTAATATTAAGGTATGGAACATGACAATACACTAATTTCTTCTTTTGTACACCTGTAGGTAAATTTCAGAGCCTCTGTAGTAGGTCTGTGTGACAACAGAATAGTTTAAACTGATCAGAGTTTTTCTTCCGCCATTGTATTGTGTTCAAAGCAGTGGCCAATAATGGATACATAGGAACAGCAAATGTATTTGTAGCTCAGAAATTTCTTGAGCTGAAGGTGATGTCTTTCAGTTTTCAGTGGATTTTTATCCAGTTATCTCCAATTGCTTGTCTTTGTAAACATTTAGTTAAGTTTTATACAGTTTTCAGTATTTCCAGAAATACTTCTTTGTAGTTCCTGTTTATCTCTTTAAGTCCTTATTATCTGTTGAAAATATTTTCTGTAGTATTATCCATTTCATAAACCTGGAGCTCTGCATTCAGAAGAGGAAAAGAACCCTATTATGAAATGTTTGTTATAATTTGTCTCATTTCCAGCTTTTTATTTATTATTCAGAGCTCGTGTCTACAAGCGAGGTAGTCACACTACAGAATTTGAAAAACAACAACAACAAAACCCCCAAACGTTAAATCACTTGAACCTCCTCTGCCACAGCTTTTTTGTTAGCTTTTAATTTTAAATTGAAAATATATTCTTTGAAGCAGCTTCTGTTGAATAAGAAGAGCCTCTTTAGCAGAAGCTAAAATATATTTAGGAAAACTGTAAATGTAATAAGGATAAACCACATAAGAGCCATGAATGAGGTATTCAGCCTATTCAAGATTTTAGATGAATTTGCAAAATCACCTTGTTTAATAATGCCTTCCAACTATAATAGCACATAATGTTGAATACTCTGACATCTCCAGGACCTCAACCTCACAAACTAATTAGTATGTCCACTAATTGGCTCTTGTCCCAGCATCTTTATTTCTCAAAAGAAAAGGAGTCATATTATAGATGTATCTCTTTATAGTTAATTGCTCTTGCTATTGATGCTTTTGAAGGCATTTTGATACTGTACTGTGTGAATATATAAAAAGGGTTTTCGAGTTAAATATTCTTATTGTGAAGACTGGATAGTCTTTAATGAAGATCCTGAAGAGAACTATCATGGCTTAGTAGTCGAAAATAATAGCAGAGTTGGTAGCTGGCTGTAGTGATTAAAATAAGATGAACAATTATCTTCATTTTCTTACATTAGATAACAGTATAGATTATGGCTGTGACACACTTGACGGTATGGCTTGGATTACATTTTACAAAATATGGTTCTTAATTCATTAACTTTGCTGGTTAAAACTCACAGAAAATAAAGCTAAATGCAATGGAGAATAGGGACTAATTAAGTTAAGATTTATGAGGTTGTAATTCTGCAAAGAAAGCATGTTAAAATTTTGTGGTCACTGGCTATTTTATCTTCTGGTCTTTATACTGTGGGCCTTTTTGCTCCTCATGTACCTCTGTAACAGTCTGTTTGCTAATTTGGATTTTGATCTGAGGAAGCAGACTTTAGTGGAAAGTAGTATTCTGGCATAAAAATCTCTGCATTTTCAAAGGTCTATAGGTTAATTGCATATATGTATCCAAAACCAGTTAGTTTATTTTAATGTGACTTCTATGCTGAAATTCAGCAGTACCTTTTGGTTTATTTATTCATCTGAGGATTGAAAAAAAAGTATTGTCACTTTTTGGTGATTTAATTATTTTAGTTTTTGATTGTGTGTTGTATTAATATACATTATTAGATTTTTCTTCATAGTTCTTTTACTAGACATTCATTCGTGATATTTTCTTTTTCACCAGCAGCTCTCTTACTGCACAGGTCTCTTGTGAGATATATTTGGAGATGTTCTGTGCCCAACTTCTGCAACACAAGTCCAGTTGATTAACATTGCCCAGAGTGTCCTCATCTTTTTAAGAACTAATTGCACGATTCATAAATTTTTATCACTTACAAATTTCATAGAAGTCCATGGACTTTTGAAAAACACTCTAAGGCACAGCAGGCTCACTTTCACGGCTGATTTTGCTGGCCCATAATCAGCAATGCCTGGATGCATTGCATGCATGGTTCACAGGTTGCAGATTGCTCTTCTATGTAATCCAAACTGGACATATATTAATGTGCTTATAAATAGAGGATTAAAAGAATATGCAGCGTGGAAAGTTTAATGCTATTTAAATGCTCTTTGTGTACTTAATTTCATTTTTATTCCTTCAGATTTTAAGCGCAGGCAGTTGACTGCAGTTTCCATTTTCATTTATCAATATTACTGGTTCTGTAACCGTAAAATGAGCAAAATGTGTTAACGCAATGACCTCATGTATATACTATGAGAAAATGTTTCCATAATTTATATTATATTTCCCTGACAGATTTAGTTAAAATCAGTACAGTATCCACAGGTAGAGCCTCTGCAGAACCCAAGATGTTTGCTCCTTCTCATCTCTAAGTTCTTTTGAAGTAGAGCATTCCTCACTGTTGTGAATGCAAATTAAAAATTAAAAAAAAAATTTAAAATACATTCTGCCTCTTCATCCACTTCTTCAAATCTAACACTGTCTTGCACCTAGATTAACCTGACATAAAGTGAGTGCAGCATGTTTGTAGCAGCTATAAAGTTTATACTTTTCATACCTTATCAATTTCTAGTTCTCATGTGTTCCTTACCAGTGTAGCTTGTAATTATCTCTTTTGTTCTTTTCTCCTTTTAAAAATTTCTTCTTTAATTTTGTTAGTCACTTTTATTTATATCTTGTCTTTATAAATTCTCTTCTTATTAAGCAAACAAACTTGCAGCCACATAACAAGATGCCTCAGAAAAGCATGTGCTCTTTTTCCTATAGAAAGCTGTCTACTGCACACAGCCTTGCAATATTGCCAGATCATAAGACTCTGTAACTCTTCTGCTTCAAGTTCATAGAGCATTTATAATGATAGAACTCTTCGTGACTTCACCAAAAGGCAATGCTTTTGAGAAAACATTGTACACTGAGTCTGCTTGCCTCATGTTCAATTAAAAACTTCAGACACAGCAGTTAATCTGTTTCTGAAGACCACATTAGGAAACAATGAACTGTTTTGTCTGTATTATAAAATAACTGTCCATTTCTTGAAAAGTTCTTCATGTTCTTCATGAATGCCTCCATGTACTTCAAGGGATTTTAAATCAACCTGGGGATAATTATTATTTTAGGAAAGGGTTCATATTTAACCAAATTATAAATCTCTACAGAATCCTAAATTTCCCCACTTTCAGGGTATACCTAAATTTTAACAGCTAACACTAAAGACACAGAGACCTATGGGACCTCAGAAGTAGAAACCAGAACTAGCTGCCAAGAAAAATGGGACTAACCTGAAGGGTTAGTGATGGCAAATAGATAAACCTGGAACAAGGATGGTTTGAAGTAGATAGCTCAAAAATGCCAATTCAGAATTCGTACATTTTTGGTTTGGGCTGACAGTGACTATCTCCCAAATCAAACTGCAAATTCTATGTAGCAGTTCTGAGCGTTGGAATTCCTTTTATGCAAGTTTACTTAAAAAAAAAAAAGAAAAAAATCCATGTAAATCACAGGCACAAACCAAGTTTACACTCTATTTGAGGAAGAATATTGAAGAGAAACACAGAGTTCAGATTGCATGGAATATTGTAAATTCAGTGTCTCACATTAATACATTATGATAACGCTTTTAATTACAGAACTGGTGTCCTTATATCCTTCCACGAACTGGATAAGCCTATTGTAAAAGGAAGTCTGGACTGTGTGATAAAGGAGACTGTTGCTTTTGTGAACACTGATTCGGTTACTGCAGAAATTAGAAGGTAGACACAGAGAGTGTCTCAAGATCTTCCTGAATTGTCCATGGCTATGTGGGTGAGGAGAGAGAGAAACACAGTTCAACTACTGCTACACATCTTTTCCTTTCTCTCTTCCCTGCCTGTTGCATAGCTCTACTAACCTGTTGTGTCTCTCTCTTATTCCATTGGTCAGCACTGCAGCTGAACACTTTTGTGAAGGGTGTTAAGTAAAGTTTTAAGGGATTGCAGAAAGACAGTTCCATGACTAATACAATTGATCTCAGGAATATTCTTTACCTCAATTAAAGTTTCCCTCTGAGCAAAGTAATCTTTCAGAGATGTTCCTGAGGTCTGGGTGTGTTATTTGAGTTGTTGAGGTCTAAACCAATGAAGTATTAAGCACTCAGATACAACTGGATTCACCAGGAAATATGCTTTGAACTGGATTATTATATAGTACCCTGAGAAATCAGGCCATATGCACCATGGATCAGTCACCTTGCACTATTGTATATTTCGTCTTTCATTCCAACACATGTTAAATAGAGGGAATATGTGGATGTTGCTGAAGTTTTGGGACTATTGAAGGTGGGAGGAGTCACCAAAACCCCATATTGAGTACTGAAAAAAAAAATCTGTATAAACATAAGGCTTGCAGTTCAATGAGACCAAGATTTAGGTCTGCACACTGAACAGTAACAGTAAAATACAGTATTAAATAGACCCTTACTGAATCCTGCCCAGTCTGTGCACTGAATGAGATTGAGTAAATTTTAGTACTTTTTTGGCCATTGATATTGTTGTATCCGTGCTCCTTCATAGTCTTTTATGTAACTTTTTCCTCACAGTTCCTTCTGAGATGTTGAGCCAAATGCTCAAGACAGTTTTTCACCAGCAGAGAATATTCTTCCTGTATGTCATTGCATTTGTTAACTGGTATCCTTTTATTCCAGCAGTTAATTAAGACCAAATTTATTGGCTGGTCCTCTTTTTTGATTTCTGCTTCTTTTTTATAGAACTTCATCACTGAGCTTTAGTGAGTATTTTTCTCCAAGGACACATAGTGGAGAAAAAACGCCACTATTTAAGAGCTGTGGCAATATTTTTTCTTTCAACTCATTATTTCTTTTTTCTGCATTCAGATTTTGCATATGCAGATGTCCCCAGCTGCTCAAGAAGGCCGACAGTATCCTGGCCTATATCATGAATAGTGTGGCCAGTAGGACCAGAGAAGTAGTGTTACCCCTCTACTCAGCCCTGAGAGGGCTACACCTCGAGTACTGTGCTTACTTTTGGGCCCCTCACTACAAGAAGGACATTGAGGCACTAAAGCACGTCCAGAGAAGGGCAACAAATCTGGTGAAGGGTCTAGAGCACAAGTCTTAGGAGGAGTAGCTGAGAGAACTGGGGTTGTTTAGCTGAGAAAAGGAGGCTCAGGGGAGACCTTATCACTCTCTACAACTACCTGAAAGGACGTTGTAGTGAGGTGGGCGTCAGTCTCTTCAACCAAGTAACAAGTGATAGAACAAGAGGAAACAGCCTCAAGTTGCGCTTAGGGAGGATTAGATTGGATATTAAGAATAATTTATTTACTGAAACGGTTATCAGGCATTGGAACAGGTTGCCCAAGCCTGTAGTAGAGTCCCCATCCCTGGAGGTATTTAAGAGTCATGTAGATGTGGGGATATGGTTTAGTAGAGGACTTGTCAGTGTTAGGTTAATGATTGGACTTGATGATCTTAAAAGTCTTTCCAATCTAGGCAATTCTGTGAATCTGTAAATGGCTGCTGTTCTCAGTGTTACCATTTCATGAACTTTCAGTTGTCTCACTGACCAGGTTAATATTAATACTACTGAATTTTATTTGTTTGGGGAACTAGATAACCAAGAACAGTAGTGATAGCTCTAGTGTACTGTATGGTGGACCATATTTCTCACCTAATTAAGCAAAACTGTTGTTGATTTGCTGATGTGTTGAATTACTGTCGTGTTTGCAGTGGTAATTATGATAAGGCATCTTATAGAGACTGCTGGGAGACTGAAGCGTGTGACCTTTTTTTGTTCTTTTTTAATTAAGCTGTAATACCCCCAGCCGAGACAAGATTTAGAGAGGTTCCACACAGTAGCAATAAACTAAACTATAGGCTAAAAAAGGATGCTGTTCTGTTGCATTCGTGAGTTTTGTAATAAGCTTTATCAGCTATTAAGGACAGTATCACAAAACTGCTTTACATTTAGGTAATCTAAAGAATAAGGAAATATTTTTCAGACTTTTCACTAGCAAAATTTAGTCAATGTTACCGCACCTGGTTGATTGCTGTTTGTTGTCCTCTATTCTGCAATAGAGGGTTATTACTTCTGGCCAAAGATGGTAGAGGAGATGTTAGTCTGCCATTTTTCCTTTACTGATAATGTCTAATTCTAGCCAGAGGTACATGTGTAAGTGGAGGCTCAACCCACAAACCTGTGGTTTTAATAAGTCACAAGAATACTTCCTGTACTACATAGAAAAAAGTGATTGTACAAGATAAAATACAAATTTAACAGATTCTGCACAACTCCTCCCACTGTGTCTGTGCATGCTGGTTCTTGGTTCTGCCCTTTATTTCCGTCAGTTCTGTGGCTTTCTGCAATTCAGCAAGTGGAATGAACTATTCTCTTGTTCCTGGACAGTTTCTCTTCTGCTCAGCTCTGAGGCTTGGCACATCTGGCTCCAAAGGCTGTGCTGTTACTCTAGCACACTCCACATTGAGCTGTCTAGAGAAATTTCTGTCTGTGAGCAGGCTCACAGGCTTATCAGGCAGACATAATAGCTTAGCCAGTCTTCATAATGCAATGAAATAGAATAGTAAAAAAAGTAAGCATACAGCTAATATGTCACATATGGTAAGACTAATGTCCGTGTGCAGCTCATATGTGAGCAGAGCAAACCTAGAGATGACTGGTCCTGACTGCATAGGTGTATACTTAATTCTTCATGTAGGAAGACATTCTTCCCTACAAGTAAGAGTTGCCTATGCAGTGAACATGCAAAATATTTTCCTTTGCCCTGTGGAGTGTAGGGATGAGTGCGATAGCTGTTAAACTGGTTTGAGTATTATTTCAGGTGAAAGGATAAAGTTTCTTAAAGCAGTCATTACGAATGACTTTAAAGGAGGCATTGAAACAGTATGGGAACAGGCCTAAGAAATAATTTTCAAACATGCAAGAAAAGCACATTTCTAATTAGGAGAGAAGACACAAAGGTGTATTGCTCTGGCAGAGATTAGCCCTCAGGTAAAGTGACAGTAGGAGAAGGAGCACTGTCTTGTAGTGTGAGTACCAAAAGTCTTATGAAGTGAATATAAGATATGAATACTCAAAATACTGAAGAAAATTTGAAACTTAGTAAAGTAATAAGGAAGGAGGGAACAAATATATGTATACACAACTGATAGGAACTGTCAAAGTTACTCCTCTTTTAGGTGCAGGTAGGAAAACAGTTTTTCATAAAGTTAGAGACAGGAAAGAATATGATAGTCATATGACTGACAAAGTGAAAAACACTATGAGATAACACTTACATTGCTGACAGCAATAGCAGAAGAAAGAGAAAATAAAATAAAAAAAATAAGAAAGAGATAGTAACAACTAAACAAGATGCTAAGAAAAGGCTACTTTTCTTTCCAGAATGATGGAGCCATAAATACACATTTTCATAGTTTTTTGATCTATAAGGCTGTGAAATTCATGATTAAGTGCTTATGAAAATAAGCTTGATTTGGGTTTTTTTTTGCTTAATTTTTTAATCCTGGCCTGAATTTCTATAGTCTTAATCTTTAAATCTCCAGTTGTATTTTAGCAAAATAGATTTGATGTCTGTTTCTCCATTTGTCTGTCTGTTGCCAGAGAGAAAAGGAATAAAGTCAGCATATTTCCTCAATCTTCTTATGACATGCATTCATTTTTTAATATACATGACAGTATAAAACACAATAGACATTTGTCAAGGGAGCTGAATTTACTGATCTGGAGTTACCTTGTTGATAGCACTAGTGGGAACAGATGCCAGGCTTCTTGACCTGATATACATTTAGGACTGTCGCGGACTCTGTTAACAATTGCTACTGTAGAGTTCTGTGAAGTCATTAGTTAATACTGAATATTTATCCTAAGGTGAAAACCATCTTTCTTTATGTGAAAAGTACTACTATTTATGTGCTATGTAGATGCTAAATGACCTCACATTCTACTGTGTAACATATCCTCTTAGAATGTGCCTTGTTCTTGGATCAGAAAAGGGGAGAACTGAAGAATGGTGGATAGACTAGGCATTTCACAGGAAGAAATAATCATTTTCTTGTAGTTGTATGGTGAAAGTAATTCCGTTCGGGTACAGTTAGTTGATTTACACATCCACATCAAGTCACATTACTGCTTGGAGCCATGCTTCTTGAATGCTTGAATAAAAAGTACCGTCCTTAGAGAGGCAAGAATTGTGTGTCTTGTCATCAGTAATACTTCAAACAGCAATACATTTTATAGTCAAAACAAAAAACTCAATAGAACCAAGAACCTTAAATAAGTACAGGCTAAAAGATTTCCCTAGAGGGCTATTAAAACCACTATGTTTTGATATACTTTGTGGAAAAACGATCAAGCAGCTACTAACCAAAACCTGCTTTAATATTTTTTCAAAGTATGGGTGTGTTGAGGAAAGCAAAGTAAATAGAATATCTTTTAGTGAACCACTGACTTGACTATGTATGTAAAATGAAACAGTTTTTAAATTGTTAGAAAATTCCAGGTAGCTGGCAGCCTTGTTTCCTGTCTCTCAACTCATAATACTGTCTCAACTGTCCTCAAACTTCCCAGTCTTAGTCTCTTCCTCAGCCCAGCTGGTTCGTTATTTTTACTTGTTTCAGTTGACTTAAGCCAACTTCCATACTCCAGATTCGAAGATACGTTTTCTTTTAGTGCCAGTAAATTATTATTTGTGTTTTTCAGTCTTTATATGAACCAACTGTACCTAAGAGAGAGGTTAATTTTAAGAGATTAATTTTCTGTTATGCCTTTCCTGACAATAGTTCCAGCATGATTCTGTGATTTTCTTTCCTTTGTAGTGTACTTTCATGCATACTGCATGTGTCTGGCTTTTTTCCTCTCAATGTGCACATTGCCTAAGCTCTATTGACTTTTAATGAACTAGTAATCTGTTGCATTTCAAAAGCTGCAAAGGACAGGCCAATTCGTCCTGCCAGAAACGTCTGCAATACAAATGGAACCATCGAGAAATTCAGGTACTGAGCAATTGTCTCAACCTGCAATTTTTCAGGTTTATGATAAGGTGAAACCTGGGTGGATTTTCATATGAATAGCAAAAAAAAGCATCTTCCTGTCCCAAGACATTTCTCCTTCACAAAGTAGTTTTTAAATCCTTAATAACATGAAAATGCCAGAACAAGGAAACAGTTAACATTATAATAAGTCTGACCAATGTTTCTTCTTAGTTTTATTACCAGAAATGACTGAAATATTGTCTGTTATCTGTTAAGAAAACAGAGACTTGATTATTGCAAAGAATATTTTAGCCTTTAACCTTTTAACAGCTATAATTCAGTAATTTAAAAGACACAGAAGATATTATTTTGTAATGAGGAACTGAAAGAATGAGCAATGTTATCAGTCTTACCTGGTAGGAGGCATAGTTAGAGGGTGAATAATGTATGCTACTTTCTGAGGCTATAATACTGCAAAGGGAATTTTCAAAATGAGAAAACTACTCTGGACTTTAATTTGTCTTTACTAAAAAAAAATAATTCAGCAAAATTTTATGTCTCTGAGCTTTAAAGTTCTAAATGTCTAGCACCAGATTCTGTGTCTTTTACAGTGAGATAGTTTCTGAAGGAAGAAAATATATAATGTAGATGACTGCTGGAATGAACCCTAAGTCTTTACTGCAAAACCACTTTCTAAAACTGCCCAAGTAATTCTTGAAACTCAGAAGCAGTCTTTAAGAACATAAACATTCTTGGAGAATTTACTAACACATCTGTCCAATTCTTCTCCTCCCTTTAGAAACATAATGCAATGGTAGGTGAGGAACACTTTCTTCTTTCACTTTCTTACCCTGAAGCAGCTGTAAACTCAATGGTTTAAACTCTGTGAATTAATTAATACAGCTGCCAGGCATACCTCATTTTTCTAGGCTTCTGAACGTTAAAGGCTTTGTATTTCTTCTCCTTATACTTTAAATAAAAGCTTAGGAGTCCTTGGGGTCTTCAAGTACTTCAAGTACTTCAGCAGAAGGTGAAGTGTGTAAAAATTCCAATTCCTAACTTTTCACCTAGATAGAATTCTTCTATGTGCAGCAGCAAATCTAAAAAAAGACATTCAAGAGGACAACATATGGGTCCAGACCATTTTTTTCTTTCTATGTCCATCTATAATAACAACTAGGAGTATTTTCCATGCAAAAATGGCTGACCATTTCTCAAAAGAGCCTGTGAGCTGACTGTCTGACTGATTCCTAGTTGGATGTGATGCACACTTCATCAAACATCTGAATTTTTCTTGTCATTTCTCCCCTTAACATTTGTCTTATTATGAATGAATTGTTATTTGGTAGATTACTCTCTGTAAATGTTTTGCTTTGGCTGCACCCAATCATCTTTTTGTAAAATGATTCAATACTTCATTAAGAATAGTTTTTGATTCAAGAATGAAACTGCATCCATATTTAAGCAGCTTTTTCCTAAGTGTAGCCTTTCTAGAATATATGTCTATAACAATTTAACTTCAGCATGTCCTAATTATTCATTCTCTTAAAAATTATGGCTACAAACAGCCATCACAACTTGTATTAGATGTCTCTATTAATAACGCTATGTCTCTGTTCTCAATGTAGTATATGCAGTACCTTGAAAGTCTATTTTTTCCTCAGTATCTTAGGAATTCTGAAAAGATTTCATATAAATTCAGAAATGAGGACGCTCACAGGAGGTGTGGGCTTTGTGTTGTTTGGTTGTTTTGTGGTTTGTTTTTCTTTTTCTTTTTTTTTTTTTTTAAAGGATTTGCCTACTGTTATGATTTATAAAATTTAGGGTCTTCATTGTTGTTTGTTACATAGATTATTTCAGTGTAGATTTTTTTTCATTCCATATGTAAGGTGACCAAGAATGTACAGTTAACTTTCAGGGAGCTAACAGCACTGGCAGAAGTAGTGAACATAGGAAAATAACAGTGGATATTAAAATACATGTGTTTTGTCAAGTTTAAACCAACTGAGGACTCTGAGGCATGTTTTTAGTGCTTATAGACTTTTTTTCAGATCAAGGTGGCCATTGCTCTATTCTGGGTGGTTAACAGAGAATGTTCTTAACAATGCAGAATGAAATTTAGCACAATTTTGAAAGTGTAGCTGTGGTTTAATTTTATCAATTACATCTCATTATTTGGTTTAATTCATTTGACAATCCCAGGGGGTCCCTGCATATGTCACTGTCAAATCTGAATGCAAATACTCTGCATGCTCAGTGTGCTCTAGAATAACAAGGTGCTACTACTATTTCAGTTTCTGATGATTATTCTTTGTTTTACTTTTTCTTTTCCCCAAAATGCATGGGGAAAGAGAAGGCATAATGATCTAATGACTTTATTAGACCTCAGCAGTTGAGAATTATTATCAATAAAGGAATATTTTCTTATTTTCTGAACTATTTATATTTCAAGCACAGCTGATATTGATTCCTCTGCTTTGTCACCTCATGACTGATTCCAGCTCTCTGCTGCCAGTGATGCTCTAAGATACGAGGGAAAATGGAGTAGTTGGTGTTTTCTTTTTTCTACCAAATGGAAGGATTACTGACACTATTTTGCAGAGTTCTTTGATTACACTTCCTCTAGCCATTTTCTGATTTCCTTATGTCAGAAAATGACAATTATTTTTAATGAAAACATAGTTTGGAATATCTGCCAAGAAACTCATTTGGTTTGCATTTATGTAAGAGTGTTTGCTTTTCTTTACACTTCAAGTGTTATTTTAATGGATCAGAAGTTAGTCTGCACCCTTTTGCCGTTAAAGGTCACGAGTCCAAGATTTTTTCACTGTAATTCTGTATAATACTTGTGAAAGAATGAGAGAAAGCAGTGAAAATGGTAGTCAACGTGACTAGGCAAAATTATACTGAGTAGTCATTCCTCAGGAAAAGAGTTGTTAGGGAGTGCTTAGATAAACGCTTGTCATACACACAACAATATTCTGTAGAGCATTGAGAAAAAGATTATTTTCAGCTGGAGAATTTTCAAACTGCTGACAAAGTTCTTCACAGATACCTGCAAAGATTATATGCCTAGTCTCACTCTGTTGTTATAGCATGTATTTTCTTCTCTAATGTATCAGATGTGGGCATATTCTGTACAGTATTGTTAAAGAAAGAAAAAAAATTGTTACATATGCAAAAGCAATGATAAGGTTATCCATATCCACAATAGACTGTACACTACAAAAAACTCTCTTGCTCCAGAAATGTGATGTGGTTAGGTGTAATTTCTTACTAGATTGTATATTCGTTAAAATCTGGAGTTGCACACAATTCAAATATTAATTTGTGCAGCAGGAGTATATATCGAACAATTTCTGTGCTTCATCGTTTATATTTCTGTAAGATAGTACTTTCTTTAAACCAAAAACCCAAATTACACTTTGTCAGATTTCCCATCCTGTATTTCTGATGTGGATTTAGTTACTGAACATTGTTTTTCATGCATGAACAGTGATGAATTTATGACTTGTGGTTTAGTTATCCCAACACGCAGAAGGATTCAAGTAAATTGCATGTGATTATTAGATCTATACAATTCAACATGAATTTGTTCTGAAGATTGAAAATTTCAAGTGTTCTCATTACAGTTCGTGCTTTGGGTTTTAGTGATAAACTTTGACTTTCTGTTCTAAACTACAATGAAGTTGCTTTATGTGTTTTATTGGCACAAATATGTCAGTAGAGACAATTCCTACCAACTACAAAAACATTGAGTGGATCATTTTTTATAAAAGCATAAGCATATTTTTATGTAAAGGGATTGGTTTTATACTAACTCTCTAGCAAAGTAGCTAAACTTCCATACTTTTTGAAAAATTTATGGGATGATATCTTCTTTAGAAAACCTATATTTCTTGCTTCTGTTTTGTCCTCATCTTCTACTATTATACTAATCACTAAATACTTGTTGATTTCTCTTGACGTCAAGCAGTAGAAGGGCGAATTCTGTGCTTGTAAGAGCCACCAGGCTTCTCAAAAATGAATAAAAGGATGGCCTTTGTGGGAAAGAGAAATCAACAGTAACATACTTTTTTCTGGTCTTTAAAAGTTATGATTTTGCATGGCATCTCTGAGCTTTTTCAACTTTCTAGAGTGGTTTTCACAGAGTGAGTGTCTATAGGTTACTCAAGCCTAGCATTGCATGTGGTATAAAAGGTTGGGGGTTAGCTATATATCATGTTTTCCATAGATTCTCTACAGTGTCAGCATGAAACTTACTGCTTTTTTTTATGCTATAATTTTACTAGCTGCTCTGGGAAATAAATAGTAAACTAGAAATGAAAAATCATTTATTGAAAAGCATGTATAACAGCACTCTACAGGCATAATTTAAATACCGTCACTGTTCAGAATACTTGGTAGGAGCTTTGAATTCTAGTGTAAAAGATCTGATTTAATATGAGATTTTTTTTATTTCCCTCAATCTTAACTGATCTTGGTCAATTAACTGATTTTTATACTAGTAAGTACTTCCTCACATTAGCTGTCTGATAATTTTTTGTTTTATTAAAAGCTAATTTTTAATACCAGAAATTTACATTCTGTTTATTCCTTCATAGAATTGTTTGAGCAGATGCTATTTGCATTACTCTTAAAAGTTTTTATTTGGTCAGTTTTTAGAAACTGTTGAAGAAAAAAAATATAGCACCATCCGGATGGGGTCTGAAATCAATCTTGAAAACTACCAAACTGCTTTAGAAGAAGTACTCACATGGCTTCTCTCTGCTGAAGATGCATTACAAGCACAAGGGGATATATCCAATGATGTAGAAGTTGTTAAAGAACAATTTCACACCCATGAGGTATGTATTTATACTAATCTTTCAGTAGTCATTTATCTGCTTATATCCCATAATAAGGTAAAAATACAAAATAAAGATATTTATAGTTTACTTTATTCTTTTTGTGGATTTTTAGATATGATTTGGAGATTTTAAAGATAGTGCTGGAGACTGTGTCCTAGAATCATTTAGGTTGGAAAAGACCCTTAAGGTAATTAAGTCCAACCATTAACCTAACACTGCTAAGTCCACCACTAAAATATATCCCTAAGCAAAACATTACACATCTTTTAAATACCTCCAGGGATAGTGACTCAATCACTTCCCTGGGCAGCCTGTTCCAGTGCTTGACAGCTCTTTCTGTGAAGAAATCTTCCTAATATCCAATCTAAACCTTGCCTGGTGCAAACTGAGATAATTTCCTCTTGTCCTGGAAGACCTGTGCTTGTTACCTTGGAGAACAGACCAACACACACCTCACTACAACCTCCTTTTAGGTAGTTGTAGAGAGCAGTGTGATCACCCCTCAGCCTCCTTTTTTCCAGGCTAGGCAACTTTTTGCCCTATGAAGAACGTGAGTGTGTTTATTTCTGTTTTGTGTTACAAGGTTTGGGGAGAGCCTTAAAAAAAAAAAAAGTAAAGTTGAAAGTCTTGGCATTGAAGATATTTCTCAAAACTCTGTTCTTTCTTTCCAGAGAATCAAATTCAAAATTTGATTTTATTTTTATTGCCAGGGTTTTATGATGGAGTTAACAGCTCACCAAGGACGTGTTGGTAATGTTTTGCAAGTTGGAAGTCAACTTCTAACAGCTGGAAAACTTTCAGATGATGAGGAAAATGAAATCCAAGAACAAATGAATCTGCTTAATTCTCGATGGGAAAGTCTCAGGGTAGCAAGTATGGAAAAACAAAGCAAGTAAGTAATATGTCAGGTAAAATAATGTGTATGGAGTTTGAAACAATGCTGAACTTGAGTAACAGTTTGGATTTTCTTTCACTTTACTGTGAAAAAACCTCCATCTCAGATCTGTTTTAACCTGACGTGATGTGTAGTGACTTTGAAGCATGCAGGTTGTTTTGAGACTGGAAGCTGCACAAATCAGCAGCTATCAATGAGCTGGACACTAATAGCACTTCAACCAAAATGTATATAACCTACCTCATTTTTTCCTGATTGTTTCAACAAGTATCACGTGATATTTGGCTGCAAAGGAGAGAAACGTTACTGAGATACAAAAGGAAAAAGGAACCAATCTTTAAGACCTGTAAAACTTGATCCCATAAAAACAGTAAATGGGAGCTTAACTTTCCAGGAAATATTGTCATGGTTTTAGCTGAGGACAGATAAAACTTTTACACTATTCAAAAAAGGATCAGTCCTATAGCTTAAAGCAGAAATACAAATACAAGTGTAAAAATAATTTATTAATTAGTCACATTAGTCTCTGAAGCATTTTTAAGATTTGTATGTCTTATTTTGAACTTTTGATTTACATAATGGTATCTAGTATAAGAAACTCCGTAAAGGTCAGAGCTGGTGATTGTGCCGCAGTAGAGCCATTTGTTTTGTAGGTTACAGAGTAGTTAAGCAGGGAACTTACTGAGGTGTTCTTTATGTGCGTTGCCTTCCTTTTCTTGAGGAAATGTCTGTTGCTTACCTGATCTTTCATATTTCTCTCAACCTCTCTTGGTTTTTTCTCATTTTATGTGGATACTTTTAACCTCAGTCTGATATAGTAACTCCATTTTAAACTCATGTGACTGGGTCTTACTTAGTTAAGAGGAATTGTATATACCTACTTGCCTTTCTGTGAAGGGGAGCAATTGTGCAATTTACCAACTATCATACTGACAAATCCAGCAGAAATTTTAAAATTAATTGAATGTCACCAGGAGCTTATTTATAGCCAAGCAGTGGTAATTACTGAAGAATATAGCTGTTCTCTACAGTAAAAGCAAATAAATGCCGTGGCAGACAACCAGAATGGGAGATTGCTGATGGCTTTTTAGGGACTTTGAACTGGTAGACTGTGTTAAAATCTTTCTACTGAAGTCTTAATTTTCCTCTCAGAAAATCCCAATGAACAGGTATAAAGTGAGAAGCTCCTCTATCTTTTCCTTCAGTAGAGTGGAATATGACTCCTTTTGCAAATGGGATTTTAACAAAAGCTGAATATCTCTAGTCAGACCAGTGGTCTACCCCAGCATCCTCACAGTAAGAGAACAAGAAAATTTAAGCATTAGGGGAGATACGTGACCTCCTGAACCAGCATCTTCTTATCTTTTTTTGATATTGGGCTGCATGGATCACTTGCTCTGGAGACCAAATATTGGGCTGTATGGATCGTTGCTGTAATCTAATACTGCATGTCTTGTTATGAAGTTCTCCACAGAATTCTCCTGACCTTGAGTTGTTTTCAGCTGGGGTAACTTCCTGAGATGGAAGCAGTTTTGTATATTTTGTAACCTGCTATTGATTTTTTTCTTCTTCTTCTTCTTCCATCTATTTATTCAATATCCCCTTGGTCCTGTTAGCATCCATGGCATCCTTTAGCAGTGAATTCCACAGGGCTTTTACCTAGTACGAGTGATTCCCTCTAGTCCCTGTGTTAGAAGTAAGGATCAATAGTGTATATATATTTCCTTACTCTCTCCATAAATATATACCTTTGGTTATTTGTTTTGCTCTTTGAGCTTTTTCCAGTTCTACCATATGTTTTTGGAGTTGAGGGGACCAGAATTGGCCACAATATTAAAGGCCAAACTGTGATTTTTTGACAATTGCTTAATCTTGTTCTCTTTTTTTTTTGCAGTATGTTTTTAGTAATTCCAAATATTTGTTTTCTTTTCTGCTTGCTACTCAGTATTGAGATTGTTTACTTTATTCTTTCTTTGACAGCCTGTAAAATTGTTGATGGGTTTCAGATGTTTCAACCTAACTTCCTCCAGCTTTATTATTTTATTAGAGAGAAAACTCTGATATTTTACTCTAGGCAGTTTTTATCTGCCATATTTATTTTAATTTAAATCAACCTATGCAAGTAGCAACCTCACCTCTGAGTGGTACTGTGCCTGCTAAAATGTCCTTTGACACCAATTGTTAAACTTATCACTCAGATGCATCTATGGGTCATTCCTTGTGGAATTGAATGTTCTAGTATCTTCTGAAGCATATCACATTCAGGTAATATGGAATCAGTAGAAGACATAAAGTTATAAGGGCTTCACAGAGAATATTGTGCTACTATTTAGTTTCTTATACAAAACATTCCATGATAAATTCAATTAAATTTTAGTTAGGGCAAGAGAAAATTTCTCAGGAGTGATGTACTTAGATATGGCTAATTTAAACTATTACTATTAGGTCTAACCCCAGTGTTTCAAGCACTGGCTGGAGGATTATGAACAGTTTTCATACCACAATGCAATATCTTTCTCAGTTATTATACACAATTTAAGCTCAGGATCTACTACTACTGCTTAAAGCATAATCTTCTGAGCACATTGCTGTAATCTACTCTTTAAGGCTACAGTGTCATGTTTATGTAAACAGATTTTTTTTTGTGAAGATGAGAAGAGCAGGGCTTTCTATCCTCTGTTGTAATGGTAATAGGAAATGTAACAAAAGGTAGCACACTTTACAACATGGGAAACAAATCAAGCAATCAACAAAGAGAGGAGAAACATATACTGATAAAGGATTCTATAATAGTGAAAGGGTCTTACGGAAAGTGATTTAGGAGGTCAAAATATCAGAGGAAATTTAGAACACAGCAATGGCTTCGTGTAAAAGCAGATCAAATTGCATTCCCCATGTATTCACTATATATTGAAAATATTTGACTCTTCTAGAAAGCAATACATTATCATACTGAAGGGAAACAGCCTGGGTTTTTTTTCATTTCTTCCTCCTGCCCTTCCCCAAATAGGATTCTCTATAGTAAAGCATCTCATAGTGATAAATATACCACTGGAGAGGAAAACCTAATGCAATTTACCACTTTATGGATGCTTCCACAGCTAATAAAACACATTCAATTCAATGAAAAAGGATTTTCTATTTTAAACTTATGAGGGCCATACCATAAACAAAGCTCATTACAATCTCCTGAGGCATATATAAGTAAGTACTAAAACCTTTATCAGATGTTTATAGAAGTAATTTGAAAACTAGGAAGTACCTGGAGAATTGGAAGAATTGCTTAAGAATCAGCTGTGATCAAATTATTTTTTGTGATTATTTTATTTTTAAGTTTATGCTTCTTGCTTCAGGATACGATAAATATTCAATATAAGTATTTCTTTCATCATATCTTGGTTTTCTTAAATTCTCTTTTCTTTAGCAGATTTCCTGTACTCAATTTCATTTATTGTTAAAAATATATCTCTAGGATGAAACATTGTATTTAATATTTATAAGAGCTTGGTTTAGAACATCAAATAACAGAATAAAATACATGCTTGAACGTGAAGAACTGAGCTAGATCTGATCTAGGTTATCCCTTGTGAACCATGGGTTATAATAAAGCAGAGTATCAGCTTCCTCTATCCATAAAGGAAGAGAGAGATTAGAGTGGAAGAGACACTACAAATATATTCTGGTCATTTTGATAAACAATTAACACATGATTTCCAGTAAAAAAGCCTAATATCGTAGCACATTATGAATATCCATGACACTGTTTTTAGAAAAAATCTTGAAAGAGATTATACAGAAAAACATTTCTCTATCATATATACTATTTAGAGATTTGGTTTAATGGAGCCCTTCCCATTTCTTGGAACCATTTTTTTTTTACTTCAGTATCTCGAGTTCTGTTGAAGTTTCAGTTCCTGCTTATAGCTATGCCTGTGATTTGTTTTCTTTAGTCCTTTACTTCCAAGAGCTGCCAACTGGAGTCTTTAAAAATTATTGCTTTTTTTAGAAAGTAACCTAGCTCCAGGTGTAACACTCGATACTCTGTCAGTACCATCTGATCCCACTGAGGTACCATTCAATAAACTGATGTAACTAAAACCTTATTTCAAAAAAACCTTTTAATTTTAAAAAATTTCTTTACATGTCTTTATTTAGATAAATTTCCATAAATTTGGCTCATCTCAGTGTTTGCCTGAAGTTTCTCCATTTCTCTTTATCTGCTTCATGTCCACATATTCCTCTGGATTCCTTTGATCATTGCTTGCACTCTTGATTTGTTTCACAGGCTACATTTCACATTTTCTTGCCATTACCACTCCTATTTCAAAAGACTGGTTTGGCTCACCTTCCTGTAGTTGCTGCTAAAGCTTGATTATTTCTGTCTCATAAGTCCTCAGCCAATTTTTTTTTCATCTATTCAGATGCAAGTGGTAATTGTGAGATAAATGATCAGTATTGTTTGCCCTAAGGAAAAAAAAAGTAGTAACAGCTTTTTTTTTTTAAATCACTAAGGTTTTCATATTAAAATACCCAAGCCATAGAAATTTTTTAATAATACCATTTGCACCCTTGTTTGAAAATATCTCCTTCACACTTTTGGCCTCTTACTTTTGGTGTATTTGAAATCTATGTGTTTGTGTTAATCAGGTTAAATTTTGGTTTGGTTAAAAAAAAAGGGTCCTTATTTAACAGAGATTTACCAATGCTAAATTTATTTGCATAAATATGATACAGTTTATTTTAAGAAAGTCTTTCATCTAATGTCCTGTTATTTTTAAATCAAAGGCCATTTCACAGAAAAACAATAGCAGAGTGGTGGAGGTTCAGTTAGATTTAGTGCTGCCAGTTGGTTCCCAGCCTATATCATTCCAGGTGTTCTTCCTTCCTAGGTGTGAGATTGCATTTGTACTCATTGAATGTCATAAGGTTCCTCTTGGCCTGTTCCTTCAGCCTGTCTGGGTCCATCTAAATGGCAGCTCTGCCCTGAGTGCAAAATATAACAGATGGTATACAGAGGATTTAGTGTGTTCTGCATTCCTAAATTTATAGGTGATACCAAGGATTCATAGAATCATAGAATGTTAGGGGTTGGAAGAGACCTCTGGAGATCATCAAGTCCAACCCCCCTGCCAAGCAGGATCATAGAATCTAGGGCAGGTTACACAGGAATGCATCCAGACAGGTCTTGAAAGCCTCTAGAGGAGGAGACTCCACAACCTCCCTGGGGAACCTGTTCCAGTGCTCTGTTACCCTCACAGTAAAGAAGTTCCTCCTCTTGTTGAGGTGAAACTTCCTGTGCTCTAGCTTGTATCCATTGCCCCTTGTCCTATCGCAGGGCACAAGTGAAAAGAGGTTGCCCCT
>JAVSBS010024664.1:4527-17848 GCA_033124195.1 Coracias cyanogaster | reverse complement strand
GACAGTGAACCGGCCCCCGACAGTGTCTGAGGGACAGTGAACCGGCCCCCTGTTTAAAAAGTTTGAGGACCACTGTTCTAGAAGATCGACTTTGGGAAGTCACAACTACACTCTACAAGTCTCTGAAGATGCTACTCTTTTACATCTTTGATAATTTATTTGTAGCTACTTGAAGAATCAAATATTTAAGAGAAACATTACCTGGAAAACCCATTGCATCCACTTGTAAGGGAAGTTTTGTTCTCAAGGCTTGTTAGATCCATTCCTTCATGAGCTCTGATGACTTTATGTAGGAAGTACAGGTGTGAAATGGTAAGCACTGTAGTCAAGAGCTGATTGTAGATGTAATACTGTCTATTATATTAATAACAATAAAAAAAATTAAAAGATGCCTTTTAATCTATAAGTTCAAGGGCTGTCACACAGCCAAGGGCAGAAGGGCTTGTGTATTGGAACTAGTATAAAGGCTAAATTTAAGGATGCTGAACTAGACAGATTGTTTTCAGGGACAGAACTGGTAAAAAGTCTCTCTCCTGCAGGTGTGGCAGAAAGCACATACTGAGAAGTAAATGAGGAGGCAAGAGAGAGGTGAAGAACACATAGAAAAGATAGGAAGGACAAGACACACAGGGAGAAAATAAGTTTGCATTTAAAGCTGATTGTTCGATAATAATACAAGGACTGAGTAAACAAAGTCGAGTAGGTCATATAAATATGACCTATATACCCAGGCATTTATCACATTACAAATGGGTGCCTACCACTGACAAACAGAAATACATCAACTATTTCTCTTCCGCAGACAGGATGCTCAAACAGCGCAATTATTTTTTAAATAAAGTTTTAGGGATTCTGTTGCATAAACAAAACGAGTTAGCACCATAACCCAGCACAGGATTCATCATCAATAAGTACAGACACCAGCTAGGAACTGGAGATACCAGTGAGAACATCACAAAGGGTAATAGAAAAGCTCCAGCTAACTTCATGAGCCTATGGATCAGGCAAAAGGGTCAGCAAAGAGTGGATGGTGGTGGTACATTGAACTGGGACATGCTTATTCCTTGGTAGTCCTGGGAGAAATTGTGTTGGAAAATACAAAATTCTTTAGCCACATATCTAAAATCTTGTTTCATGGTTAAATCTTTCTAACAATTTCAAACTTCATTTCATGACACGAAAATCCTCCCCTATGCCCGTCTCTAATCCCAACATTATGGCAAAAAAAGATAAATTTAAATAGGTGATTCTAATTCTTCTAGACACTTGATTCCCTCCACAAACACTACCATGTTTTAATTTATATCCAGTGTTATTGATGTGATTTTGAAAAAACAAAATCCCAAGTCTGTCATACCTGCTAGTGTCTTCCTTTGTAACGCTATTCATTATTGCTCAAGTCAGTGTAAGGAACAGATAATACATGTTTTGTTCTTTTGACAACTATTCATTTCACTGAGAACATATATGTGTAGGCCTGTGTAGACACAGGTTTTAAGCAAGCAGTGTTTAAATTAAATCTTATTTTTTAAAGTTTGATTGACATGGTAGTACACCATGTGACTTGTTTTGCAAATTATAACTTGTATCTACTAGAAGAAAAAAGTAGAAAAAGTTTGGGTTTTCTTTTCGGCATGCTAGATCAGGCAAAAGGGTTTCTGACTTTAAAGAGATTTGTTTTAGATGCCAGAATGACAAATGTGTATTTGAAGAAAATAAATAAAAATCTGAATGTAATTTATCACTTGTGAAATCCAGAGTGCTCTCTGCGCTTCTTTAAAGAGTCACTCCACCTAATCCTTACATAGCTTCCAGTGAACATAGCAACAATATTTCACTTTTTCTGGGGCAAGCTCTGGTGGATTCCAGAGAATAAATGCCAAGGGTCACCAGCTACATTCACAGGACCGGCATGCTTCTCTGGGTGTGACAACGAAGACACCTTATTGTTGCAGACTGCCACCCAGGAGAATGGTTTTTCTCAGAATGGGGTTTTGCCATAAGGTTTCCAAAATTCAACTCAATTAGTACTGAAAATAATAACTGCAATATAGTTCTCAAATTTTAGCCTCTGAAGACAAACAAGCAAAAGGTCACATACGAAGATTTAAAAAGGAGCTAGGCATTATAGATTTGAGCTTGCCCAGAAGAAACAGAAGAGCAGAAATTTTATTCTCCTGGTAATTGTATCATCCTCTTCCATTAGTGAAGTCTGACTTTTCAGGCCAGTCAACCTAGCCCTCACACTACCTGGCTCCTGCACATGGGGTGAAGCACCACCAAAGTGACTCAGTTCACAGTTGCTCATCCAGACCACAGACTGACAATCTCTCCCCTTAAGGTATGTATCTCTGACCTTTCCTTGCACTTCAGGGAAGGTAATCACCTCTACTGCCTCTACCGAAGGGGTTTTCTACCTTCTGCCAAGACATCTATGTGCTGAAGGCTGTGAGCCAGAAGCTTGTTTCGAGCTTTTTTGAATAAGCCTATTTCTGCTTTCCCTTGGACAAAGTAAATTATGCCATTACAGGGTGGTTTCTTATTTTTTTATAGGAACCATTAACAATAGAAGCCTTTTGCAGTCACTCTCCAGTAATTTCAGTATCACATTCCTACCACTATTCTGTTATGGCAGCCTTAATTCATTAAAAAAAAAAAATAATTTTTTATGTAAGTTTGCGTGAGATGAAGGTTGTTGAGAGTGGCTCCAGTTTTGTTGGTGTGCCTGTCCTCTGGTGTTATCCATATCTTTTCCCCCACTGTATTAGACACAATTTTTAGCACACATGTTTTGTTACCCACTTGCACTTCCTCTAAAACATTTGCATCTTCCTAACACACTGTGACAATGCCTTGACATATGCGATTTAAGGTGAGATGTCACCAGCTGTGCAGCTGCAGGCGGGATGACAAAAAGACAACATCCTTTAACAATAGCACAATTTGCATGCATGAGCTTCTCTTCAAGTTTCATGCTTCTTCATCTGGTTCATCACCACAGCTTCTTTCTTTGAGAAAGGAAAGACAAACTAGATGGTCCCAAATCACTTCTCAAATGCATTATTACAGCTCACATTGACTGTCAAGCCACCATAGCTAAGAACAAACCTCTTTTCATCTCATTCATAGTAGCTGTAACTAATCTCGGTCTACAGCAAACCATGGTACCTTCAAGGAATCAAACAAAATGTAGTCCTCTTAAACCTGCTTTCACTTCAAAACTAAGTTGAATTACTTGGATTTCCTGAAGGTAGAAAGCATATGCACGGAGAATAAGAGAGGCTTAGCTGCTCTCTAGAATGACGATTTTATTTTGAACCTCTAACAAACATAAAGTTAGAAGACTGAGAAAGCCCGGGTACATTTTTTTTAAAGCTAAAAAATCTAGAAAGTTCTATAGTTCTTCAGAGCCAGATACAAAGCTTGGAAATACAATTTCCCTGAAAATTTAAATGCAGTGCCTGAATTAAAATCTTCTTCCTACTCAAACCTGACAGCAACTGAAATCATGCTGTCAGACCTTCAGTTTTAGATAGAGACAGAACAGCTAAAACCATCTCTGAGCTGGGTTTTCCAGAAGTGTCAATCAAAGTTGGGGCAGAACTAAGGTCTATGGGATGTTTTGCACAATGGAGAAAGAAGTGCAGTAGCTGAATCAGGGCAAGACCTCCTGCTACTTCTGCCAGTTCTCTCTCACCATGAACACTTTCTAAGCTCAGAAATTTCTCCAGCATTTACAGTACTTAAGATATGTCTGTGCCACGAAATTCAGCTAATAGTGGGGGGAGCAATTTTGCACATTTTAACTTGTGCACTAAATTTGGGAAAGAGATTTTTCCACATCACAGGTGTTCCCAAAACAAGATTGAAAATCAAACCAATTATATCATAAACCTGCAGTGAGTCAGTCACACAAAAACAAGACATGTGCCTAATTAAAGATTTTTATGTGCACTTTTTTCCCCATGTCAGGCTCAATCATTAATGCCTTAATAACCAGTTATTTTCTTCCAGCTGACATTAAAGAAGTGATTGCACTTATAGAAGAAAAAAGACTAAAAACAACTTTGAGATCTACAATTTATCCATAGAAACGTCAGAGAAGGACAGGAGAGTTACATTGTTCAACCAGATGATATAATGAGGCCTGTACTCAGCAAATGTAGTAGGAATATGCCACCAGAATCAAAGAAATAGGGCCAATCTGGGTTCATATTTTAGTTTCTTTTATTGATTCCATATATGTAAATTGCCTAGCTCTTAGTAGAAAATGTTAGATTGCACAAGAAACAATCTATCATATCCGTACATACAAAACTTCTCTTGAATGTGTAGTTAGGTTTTCCACCTTGGAAAACAATGAATTATACTGTATTAAATGTTTCCTTTTATTTCACTAGAATGCTTTCTTTGTACTTTGTGGATCTTCTAAGGACAATTTATCTTACAGCACAGAACAGCACTGTGAAACATGCTTAAAATCACATGCACTACCCTTAGAATTACTGAATCAGGGTGAGTATTTCATGTGAGCACAAGGCTCTCCAGACTCAGCAAACTCACAAGTTTCTAAGTGAGCTTGTGAAAAATCTTTGGATATGGTTATTGCTTTGCTTTTAAAAAATATTTTTTAAATCTCCAATATTTAAGTATACATTGACATTCAAATATACTTTAAAATTACCTTTTCTTTGAGTAATGATTATCAAAGATGAGAGATCATAAAATCTAAAGTAGCATATATTTTTGTTAGAATTTTAATAGAACTTTTAAACCTTAAAATTTCTAGTCTGCATTCAGACTAACCCAAGACCACATGTTATTCAACATATGCTTTACTGTAGCATGCTTCAGTAAGAGAAATTTCTTGCTGCAACTCAAGATTCCAGTCAACTGCAGACATCTTTGAAATATAGCTCTTCAGTAAAGATAGGGTCCTGGCAGACAAAGTATTCATGTTTGTGGCTGTCACTGTTTTCACAATCATTCTTTCACTTGCAAGACTAGGTTGCTAAAGCCTTTCTCAGACATGCAATCCAAAAGACTACAAAAAATGCCTGGTTTAAATGCTGTTTGCCCCACATCTAATTTGAAGACAATTAAGTAACTTTAGAAGTCACTGCAGATTTTTTTTTATAGCAGCCTTTCTAGAAATAGTTTTATTACTATGTGGTTCCCTAGCCATTATACTACTATAATTACACTACGATTAATTTAAGGGACCATAGTTTATATGCCAATGCAGCAGTGCGATGTTAAACACAAAGACAAGTGCTATCACTCTTTGTTGCCAGGTTTAATATGTGAATTGTATTTACCTGTGTTGCCTTCTATACCACAATCAGTCAAAGTTTTGACAAGGAAGCGGTTTGCAGATTGCTCTTACCTTGAAGTCTTTTAAATCAATTTACCTGAAACTTGTGTATATTGTATAGCATGTATAAAAATGCCTTAACAGTTCAGCAGAGAGAAAGGTAGATCTTTCCTATTGAAACAAGAGCAAGATTTTGTCTTAGCAGTTTAGCCAAATCTCTTCAAATACAATCTTCATCCTAATTTGGGTAAGAAGAGCAGAACTCTCTCTGTATCCAAAAAGCTTAAAAAATATTAGAATTATTAATGTTCTTCAGGACATTTTGGCTGATAATCTAGGGATTGTGGGGCTGAAGGCTCACAGGGAATGGTCTCTCTGCCATTATATTTACCACATATACTAGTGTCAAGGTTTAGGGTTTGGCCACTAGATGAATGACAGATGCTCTCTATTAACCACTCTCCCTTCCCAAAGGGGAAGGGAAAGGGAAAAAGGGAGATAGACTTATGGATTAGAAAACAAAACGAAACAGCTTTAATGAAAATAATAATAATAAAATGGATTATATACAAAGATATACAATACCAGTGCCAAACCCAACCCCCTTGATGACAATTACATCACTGACTGTGGAGCAGGCACTGGGGAAGTTTCAGACTGGACTCAGTGACAGATGGGAACAGAATTCAGGAGCTAGATTGTGGAATTGGATTCAGGAACACACAGACCAGGACAGACAGAGTCCTCCTTGGATGCTGGCTATCGAAGAAGACAACTTGACCCTTGTAATTGCTCAGCTTTATACTGACATATATTACACATATAGGACGGAATACCTTTTTGATCAGTTTAGGGCCCTTCCTGCCCTACCTCATTTTCCATGACTGTTGTATCCTCCTCTCCTATGCTGTGGGTCCACTATCAGTCCATCCCACTTCTTGTTCTTCCCTTTCATCCTTTGCTTTAATAACAAATAGTTGTGAAACTAGGAATTTGTGATTCCCGAGGGGTTTGTATCTCATGGCTGAGTGAATTTTTAACTGAATTATACTAAGGCTGCAGCTCAATTCTATCCCTTATTCAACACTGGGGACTCTACCCAAGGAGAAATACCACCTGAGTATTTATCTAGTCATTTAGAGAACTAGTAAGGATGTAGCTTAGTTCTTTTACAAGCCAGCACATACAGAAATTTCTTAATTCATGACAACATTTAAAATGTTCATATATAATCAATATTTTTAAGTGCATGATAAATTTCAACAGATAGAACAATGGGATGTTTGAAACTATTTAGCTGTTTCTCCTAGTCAAATGACACCATTGCAGGCTTGAGCTAAAGATGAGGCTGGGTCAAGATGCGTGGAAGTGATGCATACTATTCAGTCTATAAATGAAAACAAGAAAAATGTGGAAATTGTAGCAAGTGACAGGTCAATTACCTTGTTTGCTGAAAAAAAAAAAAAATTGTTTGTATTTTTCTGTTAATGAAGACCAAGCTCTCAAAATGGCAAGTAAATGGGTTTTAAAAGTGTCAAATATGTTTTGCCTTATTTGTCAAAGGTACAAATAATCTGCTTGGCAATAAAGAAACCATGAAGTCAGAAGTTTCCATAAGAAATAAATATACAGGCAATTTATCAGTTCCCATAAGAAATTAGTCATAACATTACTTGTAATTTTTCTTATGTACAGTTAATAATAATGTATATTAAAACATTTACTTTATAATTCATGGGATTTGGACACTAAAGTTCTGAAACACTAAGTTCTGAAATTGGACATACAATTTTAGAAGCTTATAAATATACATGACTAAAAAACCATAAATAGCAGCATGTCTATCCAGCTAAGAAATGTGCTACTTTTTTGTTTTTATAATCATGCATTGAAATGAGATCAGCCAACTTCTGGTAGCTGTTGGAAAATAGGATATATACCTACACACCCTTGAATATCAGAAATTATGACCAGTGTGCAATGCTAACTAGTGGTATGATTTAATGCCTCTCAAAATCAGTATAATGAGCCAGACTCTAAAATAAAGATTCAAGCTGGTTCTTCTGTGATGTTCTGGGAAAAAAAAACAAAACAAAACAAAAACATAAAAAAAACCCAAACCAAACAAACCAAAAAGAAGTAACAACAAAAGGGGAAAAAGAGGGTTTTCAAGTATTATTATGACCAGCCAGTCAAACTACAAGGTAGGGTTGACTTCAAATTGTTATGTGCCAGAATTCACCTCAAATACATGGTGGTATATAAACAGGCTTGAACATACTGAAGGTTTATTTTTGATTTAAAGCAGTTCTTCTCCTCTATGGACTAAGATGAAAAATTAATAAAGATTTTAGAGATTTCCCAAGAAAACTAACCACTGTTCTTACACCTCCATCCCAAAATATTGCAGTTCTAGTGGGATTTTAATGAGGTTTTTTAGCATAGTAAATGATATAAGATTTACTTTAAAAAAAACCATTTCACAATGAATAGGATCTGCTTATTTTTTCTCCTAAAAATAATAATGTCTAAACTATCACATTTTCAAATCAGTATTTCCCAGGAGAAAAATATATTGCCAGAAAATTTCTCAAAACTCAACTAGAATGCACCCTTTAGGATTTGGTTTTAGGTTTTGCTCTCAAATGAGATATTTTAGCTATTTCAAGAACAAAACCAGCTTGAAAATTACATCTTCTCTATCTACGTCTTGGTTTATTTATAGATCAAATCTTCAGACTAACTGAAGAAATCTGTCAACAAGAAGAAAGATTTCTGTGCCCAGCATTCCTGTTAACACAGAAAGGATCATGTTCGTGCTATTTGTGTCACCTGCTTCCTAACTGCAACCTGAGGCACCTTGGTCACTTCAGCCATCAACAGAGTAACAGGACATGCAGGGTAAGTTCACTGAACCTGGAAGTAGCCACAATAAAACCTTTGCACACGGATAAGTGCTTTAGATTCCATCTGGTTTTAATTTGCTTGTAAGAATAAACAGGCACTTCCCATCATTATTATTATTAATGCCTTTTTAAAATCAAACATGAAATGTAACGTGAGCATACACCAACAATGTTATCACTTTCTTTTCCTAGGTAATGCATGTATTCACACCCGTCACAAAAAAACCTGCCAATTAACATGCAACAATAGAAACTTTAACAGCAGTGGAGTCTCAACAGAAAAAGAAGGTTTTTTTTTTTTGCTTTTGCAATTGTTTCTGAAAAACAAGTGCAAATTCCTCTATTTTGTTTCCCCCCACCCCCCGCTAGCACATATCCTTTTGCTTTTCTGTGCATTTTAGGTAAGATATACTCTTCAATACAGAACTCTGTTCATGATATGCAAAGAATGCTTATCCAGGGCAAAAGCCAGCAAGATAACCCTTTGGCATGTTCTAGAAACCAAACCAAAGAGTTACACATTTGAAAAACAATAGGAGACAGCAACATAACATTAGCAGGCAGTTCCTACTCATGGTACTCTCTACTTTCTTTCTGTGTGATTTTTCTTGCTCTTAAATTCTGTCTTTGTTGATTCTTGATTGTATGCTGGTATAGACTTACCACCTGGGACACCTTTGAGACTGCACACAAGAACAGTGCTATGCAGACAGGTTTCTCCAGGTACGGCTGAAACCTCTTCAAGGCAATGCCTTTGAATCCTTGGCTCTACTGAAATCTTATTAAGAGTCCACTAAGCTTCTCACTAGAGCTAGGATTTCAACCAGCCACCATGAGTCTCTAAAGCACTATACTTGATAGACAAATTATTTAAACAGTAACAGATCTCCTCCATACTGTTGTTTCCATTTAAGCTTGCATGCACAGTATCATTTCGGAAAGTGAGGTCCTGCAATTCCTATATTATCTGTATATTGCTGCCCTTAGAGAACTGGTTCAAGCATTCACGCAGCTCAATGAGGCTGCACGATTCCTTTCCAGGCTGAGGAAATGCACCGGCTGAAAAGTGATCCAGGAGCAGGTGGAAGTTTCATTGAGGAAGGTGTGTGCTTCTGCCAGTAGAGGGGAGGAATTAGTCTGGAGTGGGAAGTAAGTGGCACCACATCACCATGTTTTAAGACTACAGTGCTGTTTCCCTCCTCAAACTGTTTCTTCTATGTTTTATTCCTCCATTAACTTCATGATCCAACAGGTCCCTCCTCCAGTTTTTCTGCCTGTAGAGATTACAATTCAGAAAATTTGTACAGAAATAATCAACTTGTGGGCTTGTATTTCTCAGCGACTCACTGTTCTCAGCGCTTTTCATTCTTTTGAATCTTCATGATGAGATAAAATGCTGGAGCATGCAGCAAAAAAAAAAAAAATATTTTTGTATCTTGCAAAAAGGTTCAAGCTACAACTAGGATCATGGAAAGGTCTTAGAAAAATCCTTCGAGGCACCGAGAAATGTTCTGAGCAGTCTGACACTAAGGTCATGCACCCAGCATGCTGGAAGACTGTTTCCAGTCTCTCTTTTAAATTAGGCAAAGCATGAAGCTAGATCTGTGCTTCCCACAAGTCAGGTAAGTGCCATAACCCTACCCTGCTGGCTGCCTGGGGGAAGGATGGGCCCTGCTGGTCTTTTTCAGTGTTTCCCCCCAGGGAACTTTTGATGAAACTGATATATTGCCACAAAAGCTTTTCAGTTTAAAATGGATCTTTGCTTTCTGATGAAAAGCCACTCAGGAAGAAAAATAAATAATACCTTGTTCTAAAAAACAGGAGATGCTGTTTATTGCTCAGGCTTGACAAAGTCTGGCTTGTATCGAGGTCTGGAAAAAATGAACACCCGGAATGTTTCCATATTTCACTGGTAAAGAGAAGGTTATTCCCCACGGTAGCAGCATCCTCTGCTCCACTTTGGCTAGAGCCAAAGGCAGAGAAGAAAAAAAAAAAGACAACGAAACAAACGGAGGAGAGAGATGGGAAAATAACTGTTCTTATTCTGGTTTTGAAACAGACGCAGGAAACTTGTGAGGGACCAGCTCATCAGGAAGAAAGCTTTCCACCCACACTGCTCCACACAGATCAGGTCAGTGAATGCACAGCATAGCCTGTGTGATGGAAAATAACACAGATTCACAACAAAAGCCAGGGCTCATGCTGAGAAAGGGATGAAGGGATTGAAAAGGAGCTGTAAAGTATATGGGGAAGTTGCATGACAATCGAGGCTGGTGTCTGCTGACAGTGGCTCTATCACAGCCATTCCGCCTACCACTAGCAGGAGCCACAAGCAGTAAGCTTGCATGGGGTGGACCGACACTGTCTGAGTAAGGCCTTGGAGAATTTGAGTCTTTTCACTGTTGAACTTCGCCATGATGTTGGTAAACATTTCAGCTAATGCCTCCTCCAGCAGTGTTTCATAAGGCCCTTGGGAAGGATATCCTCCCTAAGCTCTGGATTTCATACGAATCCATGGTGCAATCTAGCTCATGGGTGCTGAATGGCTAAATTAATGATACCATTCTATGTCCATTTTGAGGAAATGTTTTGTATTTTCCTGACGCTCTGAGGTTAAGTATCTTGATAGCTAAACTGTATCTGCTGTCTGACTGACTGTTGTTTATAAGGAGTGCCAGACAGAGAGAGGTCATATGGTTGAATTTCTAAGGATTAGAATCATAAAATCATCAAGGTTGCAAAAGGCCTCTAAGATTATGAAGTCCAACCGTCAACCCAACACTACCATGACCACAAGACCACGTCCTGAATTGCCACATCTACACATTTTTTAAATACCTCTGGGGATGATGACTCTACCACTGCCCTGGGTAGACTGTTCCAATGCTTAATCACTCTCTCAGTAAAGAAATTTTTCCTAATATCCAATCTAAACCTCCCCTGACACAATTTAAGGCAATTTCCTCTCATCCTATCAATAGTTTTGTGGGAGAAAAGACCAATGCCCACCTCTCCACAATCTCCTTTCAGGGAGCAAGAAGCCTTCTCTTCTCTAGACTGAAGTCTAAACAGGTTAGTTACAGGAGGAAAAAAACCTAACAAAACCACAAGTGGAAGTAGTAGCAGGAACTGTTTTACTACATGGCATTTGGAAATGACCCTTCAAATCAGCAGTCTGACTAATGCAAGAGTCATTATTCATACAAAAAATTATTGCTTAAAAAAAAAACCAAACCAGTTTGTGTAATTTTAGTAATATATGTATACAAGCTTTCCACAAGACTAGAAACCACTTATATTCTTAAGCCTTATAAATTATTGACTTCTGACCAAAAAGCAGACATAGTATATTACCTGACTATATACTTCAACCATCATTTTATAGCTTGTGCCCAAATTTAGATCTTCTGTATAGATTTACTCTTCTACTAATGCATCCTAATATCACAACTAATTCCTCATAAAAGGCAGCTTGGAGACTTCTGCAAACAGCCAGCTGAGTTAAAACTTAGCAGTTCTAACCTCAAAGCTTAATTGATTACAGTGAAGATTAAAGCGGACATATTTCAACTCCAAGATTTATTGGTTACTGTACCAAAGATAGGTTTCTATCACACTGAGGTCAATAAAGACTTTCTACACTTGCAAACAGCAAGGAAATAAAATATAATTGCACTTCAGTGTTAGATGTGTATCAGCAGAGAAAAGACTGTGAATCTGTGTAGCTAGCAGAAAATACATTATAGGTTCAAAATCTGAACAATGGAGTTGAAAACACTACAGCAAAATGATTATAGATCTACAAATTTCTTCATATTTAGAGAAAGCATGATGCACACAGATGGAAGAGAAAAACATAACGGAATTTAAATGACTGTTGTTCAGTCACTGCTTAAACTATCATCTATTAAAATATTAAAGAATACAATAATTTGGCACATTATAAGTATTTACAATGGCTTTTAGAAACTAGAGAAATGCTTAGACTCTTTATGCTACACGAACCTTACTACTATGCTTTTGCAACCAAGAAGTAACCTTAATCAGCTGACAAAACTCTTTCCTGAATGAAACTTACCTGAAAGCCATTTTGCAGAAGCAGATTATTAAATTATTTCTTTGCCAGTCTCTCAGAGGTTCACAGTGCCTTCATCTGCTTCTTGGGCTTTTGCAGCAAGTGATTGTTTGCAAAGTATGTCTGTGTAAAATTTAAGAATTATTTTCTATATTTTGAATGTATCAGTGTGTGTGTGCAAAAACATTGCCAACAGGGTCGTGTTGCACTTTCACCAACACAGGATGAAAAAAAAACAACACACCCTTATGTGCCTATCTGACTGAAAACACATTAGGATGAAATGATGGATGAGATTTAAAGATGTCAGATTGCCTGGAATTGCATGCGCATACACACACACAAGGGGAAAAAAAAATTATAGGAGACAGTCTTAAAGCAGAGGCAGGGTGAAAGAGTGATGCAATCTCAGAGAAAATTCCCCAGAAGACTACAATGGTTTCAGAAAAGAGAAACCATGGCTACAGATATGGGTAGAAGTCTCTACTCCAGGATGGTCACACCCAGGACAGGAAGATTCTGTCCTAAGAACATGTGAGTGATAAGAAAATAGACTCTGAAAATTGTATGCAAATATGTTTATAGCGTTTCATCCATCTTCCTATTTCTCTTAAGCTTACTAAAGCAGAGGACAGTCTATTTTTTTCTTTTCTTTCTTTTTTTTTAATAACTTTTTTTTTTCTGACATCCGCATTATTTCAATTAGTACATGGCCTGTAAGAGACAATTTGTTAGCACCCAAGGAAGTATGCAACCTGTGGGATCAAAAGTCATTTGAGAAGCCTGTACCAGGCTAGGACTCTATACCAAAAGTGTGCAGGAGGAGTCATAAGAGATGGAAGGTGCTCAGGGAAAAATCTGAAATCAAAGATGTCTACTGGGCTAGGGCCTTGTCGAGGTCTGGGCGCAAGCATCCGTACCGCCTCCCAAAAGGGAAGAGGATTGAGGACAAGGCGAGATACTACCCCAACAAGCTCGTAGGCAACCACGGAGATTGATGAGTATTTAACAGGTTTATTACCAAAT
>JAVSBS010024663.1:34511-62795 GCA_033124195.1 Coracias cyanogaster | reverse complement strand
TAGAATAGCTGCCTTGGATAAATAAATATATATTTTTCTTAAGGGGGTGTTTCTTGGTTCCTGTAACCAATTGGGACGTTGGAGGGAGGTGCCGCGCCTCAATTCCGTTTGGGGGAGTGGTCTGGGACCCCAGTGGCTGGACCACATCCCTTGGTGGGCGGACCTGGGACATCTAGGGGGCGGATCACGACAGAGCCTATGGGGGAGTCATGAACAGTGATGGGTGAGGCTGGTGGACACAAAAGGAAATAGAAGGTTTATCACAACATTGTTCACAGCCTGTATCTACAGTCTTCAGATGTAGACTCCTAGGGCAAAATATGGATGCAGTGGTAGTCCAAGCAGAGTGCATGCTCACAATAGAATAAAATTTTCATATTTCTCATCAAGACTGATTCACACTGTTTTCTAGAATACCAAGAAGTGACAGAACAAAAATATTGCTGCTTGGTTCAAATTCTCCTGGTACTATAGATCAGCTGTAGAGGACCCAGATCTGCATAGAAGACTGTCTGTGAGTTATTTCTGTGATTGTATGTTTCTGGTTTTATATTCAGTAATTATGTAATATAAAATAAAATTAAAAGTCTATAAGTAAGGATATAATGAGAAAAACCATCAAAGTACAAATTTCAGCTCCCTTTTACTTGTTTTCCTTCACATCCCTTTACTCTTGCTAAAATGACAGTAATACACACACAGATATCTTTATAAGGAGTGAGGGTGATGCACATCCTGCTCAATCTGTAATCTTAATATTTTCCAAGGAGACAGTAGATCTGGATTTTCTAGGGCAGAACATCTCTCAGTGTCCAAAATATCCCACTGCTTGTATAAATGCAGAAGAAATACTGTGTTAGTAAAATCTGTGGCAATTCCTCTGCTGGTAGGTAATTCTTTCACAAAAAAAAAGGACCTTCAGTGCCTTTCATGCCTTCTCCTAGGAAACTTTTTTTTTGGTCTTCTGAGTCCCTATTAAGTGTAGGAAGAAGTGAGTTTGAATCGCCATACTAGAATGCAGGCACATTGCCTTCTTTATGCCCTTACAAGTTTTAATGCCTCAAAACATGCATTCTGTATCTAGTTTTCAGTCCGTTAAGATGCTTTATCTCTTAGATTGATATACATTTGTCTAAAGCATGACAACTTGAACTTTTTTCTATTACATCATAGATCTTGAGATGGATACATCTTACAGGTTCACTATTTTTTCCCTACTATTGGGTCAATTAATTCGAGTCTTATTTTCTTGCACTATTGTGTGTACTCATTTTTACTTCAAGCAGTTCATCTGTTTCTGCTTCAAATTTACTGTTTACCTAGCTTATTCATTTTGTTCAGACAATATTTTCTTGCCTTTTCCTAATATGAAATCTAAATCTTAAACTGTCTTCAAGGATTTGATGAGCTGGTTCTGAAAGCTCAAGTTACTGGGTTAATAAAGTCTAGAAAGCAGAGGTCAGCCCTGAAAATTTTGTTTAAGCTATCTTTTCAGATATACTCATAAAATATGGTTGATTAGGTGGAGTGAAAGGATATATCTGAGAAGAAAACAATCAATGAGTGAACTACTACCTTTCTCTGTGCCTTCCATATTCTTGTCTAAGTCAGAGGTAATTGCTTTTAGCTTTGTAGGATACTGTAATACTCCAAGATATAGAATAATCCTTTTGACACACTCTATCAAGTCTCTTTTAAAAATCAATAAAAACATTATGTAGTTCCCTTATCTTTATGCTCAAGGAATTTCTGAGTTAGTTGTCATAGAATAAACGTCTGCTTGATTGTTCCTCCTTGGCACAAAACTTCTCTTGTTATTCTGCCAGTTGACTCCTGATGTATGGTTTGAGTTCATACCATATCACTCTTAGGAATCATCTTGCTGGCATAGCTCAACAAATGCACAGTCATTAATGAAAGGTTTTTTTATTAATAGATATTTCACAAAGAAAGAGAATAATAGAGTTCTCCAAGTTTCAGCAGCTGTGTCGCATATTACTTACTGTTGGGGTATTTTATTCTTACAGAGCCCTGTCTTCTGGGATCCTTCTATTATCAGACTATCATTTTTAATAGGAATTACGTTGTACCTCCTATTCTAAAAATATGTTTATAGCTGTCTTCTGGGATTCATACTATTGCATTTGAGGAAAAAATTATGTTTTATTCCAAAATATTTCTCACCATGTAAGCTTCTACTCTCCAAACTTTGACTAAATTTGTTTTATTACAACTATCTCTACATATGTAAATTACTTGCAGCAGTTCTCTGTTCACTCATAATGCTAAAGCCATAGTGTTTAAAAATTACTAAATTGAAGAATTACATGTTTTCATTAAAGAAACAGAAAAAATAGTTCCTTTAAAGAGATTTATCTATGGCTTATAAGAAAATATCTGCTTAGTTATAAGGAAAGATAACAACACTGTGCCTGCAAAAAACCTGTTCTTTAAAACTGGAGAAAAAAAAAGTTATATTTCAGTTTACTATATATGTGTAATATATATGTAGATTTCAGTCTACTGAAAATAATAGGCATATCAACATCCATGGACACTAATGTGTCCCTGGAAATGAGCACCTAATGCACTAAATCTTGTTTTCCTCCACTAAGATGTTTTAACAAGTCTTATGCTGAAACCCACCATGATATTAAAAACTGCCTTTGCCCCTTATTAGGATCACACTTACTTTAGATTCATGGCATCTTATGAAAAAGTCAACAGATTTTGAAATGGGGACACTTTAACACTCCAGTATTGAACTGCTTTAGTGTTAGAGAAGCAGAACTTTCAAATCAGTATACTGATAGTGATGATTTCCAGAGTTATTAAATTAGCTTTTAATGAGCAACACCACTTTCAAAATATCTAGAATAATGATTTTTATTATTTTAATTGGTAGTTTGACAAAGATGATCTTTTTCACTTGAATTTGAGCTATGATTCCAGGCATCTACGTTCCTCATCAGACCAATTAGATTTTATAATTTAAACAATTGCAGTCAACAGACTCTTCAGAAGCAACACGTGTCACTGCACAATGGGAACTGCATTTATCTACCTAAAGTTGGATAAATTACTAGAATACTGAGTTTAATTTATCTTTGTATTGAAAACATTTAACAATAGCTGTGAATAGGGCTGAAATTTATCTTCCTTAAGGTTAAAAGCCTTAGAATATTGTTCAGACTGCTTAATGTCACCTTCTTGAACAGGAAATATATGGAGTAATAGCACATATATAGGAGAGATCATCCTGAGATCACACTTTTATAATAATCATTCTTCTATCAGTTACTCCATTGATAAAAACTTATGAACTTTCTTCAGTAGCAGAAGTATATTTTTATATACTTTAAAAAAATCATAGATATAGTTTTAGAATTCTGGGCATTATGATACCAGTATCCTGGGCTTGGATTATATTGTGTATTTGACACAAGTGTATTTGCAAAAATTTGTATGTGTGATGTTATATCACTAAGTCCAGAACAATCCAGTTTGAATCATTACAGCTGACACAATAAAACTAATTGTTACATAGCTCAAAAAATATATATAGGCATATTTCTGAACAGGAGAATGTTAAATGAAACCAAGGTCTGCACATTATTAATAACGATCACTTCTTACAGAATTTTAGAAGAAGTGTATCCTGATTCCATTTTAAAACACAGTGTGGATGAAAAGCTGTAAGTCTTTTTACCTGATGCATTGAATTTATTGTGCAGATTAATAAAAGTCTTCTGATTTTGCCCAGATTCTTGGCTTCTCATCATGCAAGGAAAGGAAGAAAAGTCCTGCAATATCTGCATAGAGTATATTGGTTATCTTGTTACCCTGAAAAATCCTCAGGGCAGTTGCGTTTCAGGACCACAATGTCTGATGTCTGATTCAGAACCACTCACTCCAGAAGTAATCTTAAAATACCTACAGATTTTCTGAGTACTGTAATTTTTCGTATTTGGGTGACAGTGTTTCTATTAAAAGGACTATAGACATGCAGATGTATGCATGTACTTATTAACATACGCAAAACAAGGACCTAATGGGAAATATGTTTTAGAGCTTAATAAATATTATATTGAATTTGCTTCTGGGAGAAATGCTGACATTTTGTAGGCCACTCTAAACACTATTACTCACTTCTGTAGTGGAAACACTTCCCAAAGGATGAGTAATACCAAGTATGCAATTGTTACAGAATCTAACAGACTGAGGTTTTGCAATTCTGGGATATATTCTAATATCGATGAATTGTATTCTCACTATTTCAGCTGCAACATCACATATGCAAATGTATATTAGCTGGTTTTAAAAAGTTAGTATGGTTAAAAGCCAATAACTTACATACCTGAAAGTGAAGGGGTTTTGTCTCTTAAAGGATCTCAGTTTCTCATCATTATGCCCATCAAATGAGCACTTGAAAGCAAAATAGTTTTGATTTAATGGATTTTTGATTATTTTTCCTTCCATGTTACTGATTCTTTGCTTAGTATTTTATAATGGTGGAAATGATTGGAAAAGTGTAACTGGGCTAAAAGAGTTACTTGGTTTGTAATATCTTTCCAGAATGATAATTTTTTATGGATAGTGATAATATGCTTTCTGTTTTGTCAGTTTGCAATCTTCTTCCTTTATCTCCAATCCTATAACATAGCAATTTCTGATATTGTGCATACACCCTGAAATAATGTGTATGTATATGGTTGATTTCGTTTTGCAAATCCAGAAGTGATATCAAAGACCAGTAATGTTTTTAGAAACAGGAGAAAAGTTTGCCACTTTTTACATCACCTTGCACTAAATTCATTCTAACATCAAAATTCCAAATAATTGAATAGTAAATCAAATAGATTATTTGTAAACCATAGTTATTAAGCTAAATTATTCATTACCAATCAGCTACAAACATAAGGTAAATTTTCATTGATTTTTTTGTTGCTGTCAACTTTGTTATGCTAGTAGTGTGTGCTGTGTGTTCTTGTGTAAAGTATATTTATATTGCTTTTTATTCTTGTTACCCTTTTAATCTAAAACCGTTGAAGTTATTGTATGTAAAAGGCTGATCATTTATGTAAAAATAAAAAAAAATCTAGAAAGTTGGGAAACAACTAGCTGCAGAACTTATTAAAGCAATATTTTTCATGTACAGAATTCTAACGAGACTACATGAGTAGTTTTCAGATTTAATGCTTATTGAATGATTCAGAGATATTCACAATGTCATATAGATTATTTAAATGTATAAAGTTCTTAGTGTGGTGTTATGGAATGCTTCATGAATCACCTTTTTAAAAACTAGTTTTGAAGTGTTTTATAACTTTCAGGTACCTTAAGCCAATAGAACTGTACTGACATCTTGGGTTGGCATCATGATGTCCTTATTGGATCAGCTGAGGTAGAGCTAAGTTCTTTGGAAGCATGAATTATTTCTATAGGTAGGAATTATATATAGGACCTTCTACTGTTCTTTCTTCCTTCTTTTTAATAGAAATAATTTCAGACTGCATTATGGATGGAAATAAGTTTTATGTTTTACCCTTCAGAAGCAGGTAATACAAACTGAGAACAGCTTCTAATTGTCAGATTATAATTTTCATTTCAACAGTGTCCAAATTACATATATGAAAATAGTTTCAAATAGAATAATATATTTACTTGCTTTGAAGACAACATAAAACTCTTCTACTGATTACCTTTTTTAAAAAGTGAGTTAATTGTAAAGGTGGAAAAATTTACTATTGTCCAAATATTATTGGAGAATAAATAGGTAGAAAATACATAAATATTTATCCAGCATTTTTGGATAAAGGAAGAACAACTGACATAATCTACCTGGACTTGTTCAATGCATTTGACGCTGTCCCACACAACATCCTTGTCTCTGAATTGGACAGACATGGATTTGATGGATGGACCACTGGGTGGATAAAGAACTGGCTGGATAGTCACACTCAAAGGGGTAGGGTCAACAGCTTGATGTCCAGGTAGAGATGAATGAGACAAGTGGTGTTCCTCAGTGGTCAGTATTGTAACATCTATTGTCAGTGACATGGACAGTGGGATTAAGTGCACTCTCAGCAAGTTGCTGATGACATCAAACTATGTGGTGGGGTGGATACACTGGAGGGAATGGATGCCATCCAGAGGGACTTAGCTAGGCTTGAGAGGATGGCCTGTGCAAACCTCATGAGGTTCAACAGGGCCAAGTGCAAGGTCCTGCACCTGGGTTGGGGCAATCCCAAGCACAAATACAGGCTGGCTGATGAGTGGACTGAGAGCAGCCCTGTGGAAAAGGACTTCAGAGTGGTCGTGGGTGAAAATTTGAGTATAAGTCTATTGCATCCTGGGCTGCATCCAGAGAAATGTGGCCATCAAGTCAAGGGATGTAATTCTCCCCTCCTACTACACTTTCATGAGACCCCACCCAGAGTGCTGTATTCAGCTTTGGGGCCACCAACAAAAGAAGCATAAGGATCTGTTGGAGTGAGTCCAGACAGGCGCCACAGAAATGAGAAGAGGGCTGGAGCACCTCCTTTATGAGGACAGGCTGAGAGAGTTGAGGTAGTTCAGCCTGGAAGGGAGGGTTCCAGGGAGACCTATCAGTTTTTAAAGGGAGCCTATAAGAAAGTTAAGGAGGGGTTCTTTAACAGGGAGTCTAGTGATAGTACAAGTGGAAACAATTTTAAACTGAAAGTGGGTACATGTAGATTAGATATTAGGCAGAAATTCTTTACTGTGAGGGTGGTGAGACAGTGGCATAGGTTGCTCAGAGATGTTGTGGATGCCCCCTCCTTGTAAGTATTCAAGGTCAAGTTGGATGTGGCATTGAGCAACCTCATCTAGTGGAAAGTGTTCCTGCCAATGACAGGGGGATTAGGACTAGATGATCTTTAATGTCCCTTCCAACCCAAACCATTCTATGATTCTATATAAACTGAAGTGGCATGTCTGCATAAACTATGACACTTCACCACACTGTTAGGTTTTTACTGTTTATGTGTTATTGTAAAATTTCCAATTACTTTGTCCTTGTTTCAGCTAGAACAGAAACAATTCTCTGTTCAGTGATTTTACTTTTCAGCTAGGTCTATTCTAAGTGACTGCACTTCCAGAAGTTAAAAACATATTTTTGCAATGTCTGCTTTTAGAAGTGATAGCACTTGATGTTTATTGTTACCACTAAGGATGAGTATGGAGAAAAGCTCTTCCTTATACTTGGTCTTAGAAAAATCAAGCTGTGGTGGTTTAGTAAAGCTGTGGTGGTTCAGTCCCTGCCGGGAGCTGAGCCACGTGGCCGCTGCCGCTGCCCCCCCACCTCAGGCAAAGAGAAAGGCAGGAATGCTCGAGAATGCCTTTTGAGTTGAGATAAGGAGAGTTTAATACAATGACACACAAGAAACAATTGCAGAAATAACAGCAATGACAAACGTGAGAAAAATAATGTGCAAAATAAGCGATACCGTGTGGACAAACAGACGGCTGCATGCACACAAGCCACACTGCAGAACTGGAGCTGGCCCCAGGGCATGATGTCAACATGGTATGGAATAGCCTGGCTGCACCAAATTAACCCTGTCCTGGCCGAACCAGGACACAAGGTCACTACTAAATTTTGTTCACTGTTAAATTTTGGAGTGCCTTAAGTGAAAGGATTGTAAGCAAGTAAAAAAGTCACATTTGCAGGGAGAAGTAAACAGGACAGGTGACCCAAACCTGACCAACAAGGTATTCCATTCCATTTCCTGTCCCTCATACTCCATATAAAGCTGAGGGATCACAAGGGTCAAGCCCTCTCCTGAGGAGGACTCTGTCCATTCTTCTGCCTTCAATTCTAATCTGTGAGTTCCTGTATCCAGTTCCTGAATCCTATTCCTGTCTCCCACTGAATCCAGTCTGGGACTTCCCCAGGGCCCGCTCTGCAGCATTAGTGGTGGTGTGATCATCATCAGGGGACCCCAATATTGGTTTTGTATATGTTTGTATATTCCAACCCATAAGTCTCTCTCCCGTATTGTCTTACCCTCTGAGAGGGGTTAATAGAGAGCACCTGTCATTCATTTAGTGGCTAACCCAGGCTCACCAATTTACATATAAAAATATTTGCAGCTCATGAAACATTTTTTGATTACAGCTTTATTGTTTTGTCATTTAAAAGTTGATACTAAAAATCTTAATCTAAAAAATTTGCTGATTACTTTCTTTATTGAGGTAGTTTTAAAAGACTTTCCTGACCCATGTGAAAAAGAAGCTTCTCTTTAGTTCAGTCTTTTATAATATTTTATGACTTTTTATTATTTCTTTATACTTTGTTTGCTGGAAAAAGAAAAGTACAGCTGTAGTATCGGATGAATTTTCACCATGACTCTGCCTCTTCATGGTATACACCACAATAATACATAAGACCCTGAAAAAGATGTGTCTGTTTACACTTGCATTCCTTAAATAAGTGCATCCTTCAAGAAGGTAGTAGATGAATTAAATAATACAATAAGCCAAGATTAACAAATACTGACACAAAACACCTGTAATATTGTGTAATAAGATCATATAAAGAGGAAATGTATAATATAAAGAGGAACGCAAATCACTGCTAGAAGCAGGATATTGGTAACATGCTAAACATATGAAAATACTAGTTATTCAATTAAAATTAAAGTTAGGTGCAGAACAGAAGACAGTAAAGGGGTTTCATAAGGCAAGAGACAGCCTGAAAATAACGGAAAAAGAACCATGATTTTAGGCTGTTTTCCTAACATCTGGAACCCCATTTATACTATGTGGCCTCTAATATGTTGTATTAAGCTCTCTAAATAACATATCATTGCATACATAACATAAAGAACAAATCCCACAGTAGTTCATGTTGTGACTAAGCCTGAATCCTTTGAGGTCTATTGAGGAAGGACTGACCAGAGTGTTCAGCAGGTGACACTGAGATGCTAAGGTTTTTATGTGGCTGATGTAAGAAACATAATCTGGAAGAAATAATCAACCGTTGTCATTACTCTTCTGTAATGTTTAGAATTTCTTGCTTTAAATTCCAAGCATATATTATTTGACTTCATTCTTTGAGGCATATAATTTAATCAAAGCATGCTGGCCATGAGAATATATATATAAAAAAGCATTCACCATGTCCACAGTTTTTCAAGGTATTTAAATATGACATCGCTATTTGCTGTTTCCTCTACTACATAAAAACTACTTTCCAATAGTGAATGGTTTGTGGAAAAACTCTCCATCATGGTTTTGAAACATTCTTGTTAAGTTCTGTTCAGTCAAAAAGCTATGGCAAGCAGTTACAACAGAATATGTTGAGGAAGTGATTGAAAATTTGATCTTTTGCTTTTAGATCAGTGCTTCAGGCAGGATACAACCTTTCTGTGACTTCAGTGTAAAAAATTTTATAGTGCAACAGATATGTACTCTTGACATTATGTAGATCTCAAATAAACCTCTTTAGGCTATCAGTGATGCAAAACTCTCATAAATTTTTCTGTAGAGCCAGTCTGCTAACAGAAGATAAGTGTATATATAGTCAATACTATGCTGCTGTTGAAAGGTGTATACATGAATCTCAGATAAAAGACAGTTAAATATAGCACCATCTGAAGAATTTTATTTGTGTTATTATGTATCCAGGTGTTCATACTGACAGAATTTATTTTTTTGTGGCCGAAGTCTAACAAATAGGTACATGAAAAGACTTGTTTTTAGGACAGAAAAACCAGTATACTGGTCTGTAACTGCTATAACCAGAAAGAGAAAGGTGTATAGCAGAACACTGTCATGCAGGATCATCATGATTATGACTGGTTAGATGAAATATTGTCCTTTGAAATCGAAATATAACCAAGATTTCACCCTTGCAAAAAATAAATCTAGCTAACTTTGAGGTCAAACAATTTGTATATGTATCTGAATTTAATGACATGTATTGATATTGTAACCTGTTGGTTGTGGTGCTGATATATTTTGGGGCTAATGATTATCCATGAGTCATCAACTAAAAACCATCATATCATCTACTGAATTGGGAAGGTGTCATGGACTTGACAAATTGTTAGGAGAACATGTATCTTAGAGTATCAGTTGTCTATGATGTTGGTTAATAATTTAATTTCTTTAGAAATTGAAGAAATGCTTAAAATTAACAGATATAAACGTTATTTTAATATTTCTGTGGTTAAAAATAATACAGTATGGAAGTGCAAAAAAAAAAGGCTCTAAGAATATCAATACATTTACAAACTGTATCATAGTTATGTAGTATGTGGCTTATTGTTAAAAGGAATCTGGAAAGATATTTATGATTTTGTTTTTGCTTTTTTGGGGAAAATAAGTGCCTGTTTTGCAGTGGGAGTCAGGAGCAAGGGAGAGAGAGATGGTGCAGGGTTCTTCCTGAATCCCTATAAGAAAGGCCCAACAACAAATGGTTTCATAAAATTGTATTTTTAATAAAACAGAAAAACAAGAAGAATATCGATAACAAGTAGATCTTATGTTTCTTTAGATGTTGGGAAGGCTGCTCTTGCGAAGTGTTGGATGCACCCCAGATAGATTTTTCAATGGCACGTTGTGCAGAACTGGCCCATGGACAGAAGTTTCCTTATTTTTGGTCTTTCCAGCTATTACATAATTTTCTTACAAAGAAACAATTTTATCCCTAAAGGATGGCTTCATGAGAACTCCTTGATGCATATTTAGATAAAGGTAATGCCACGTAGGTGGCATGATGGCTAGTACCTACAGGCTCCTCTATTCCAACGCGCTGACAGAGGTTATCCTGTGGGCCAGGGGATCTGTGCAGCAAAAGGCCATACTGGACACACAATAGAGTTGCTCTTCACAGTATTTAGAGAATATTTGTTGTGACTCAAATATTCAAATGAAAAGTATTTTATGGTCTCAAATATCAAAACAATCTTGGGAAAAACAGATTTTTCAGTTCTATAATTTTGTTATCCAAAGAGTCCCACCAGAAAAAAAAAAGTATACTTCTTTAATTTTTATAAAGGTAAATTAATATTCTATAGTCTGTCGGTGCAGGGGATGGGGGGGGGGGGGGGGGGGGGGGGGGGGGGGGGGGCGTTGGGCGGTGTCCTGGATATGCAATCATATTAAAATATAGTTTTTGCAGTTTGTCATTAGAAAACCAAAAAAGTTAAAATACTACAGCTGAAAGTGCCCAGGAATAAAAAACTAAGACATTGGTTTCTTAAAGACTGCTCAATACTCCATCCATTTATATTTGGCTACATTTTCAAGGACTTTTTTGAAGACTAAGTATTAAAAGCAACTAAGTATTATAGATAAAAGCTTCAAAAATTCTCTGAATTTCACTTCAATAGCTTTAATTCCATGTTCATTTTTCCTTTAGCTTAATGGTTATGGCAGTTATACACTTTAAAGACATTTACTACTATACATACAAAAAATGAATAACAAACTTCAGGTTTTAATGCATTTAGCTCTTAGTATTTTCATAATGAGATAGTATTTTTCAGGTTTGAAAATCCTAACAGAGGAAACCAGGAGAAGTATGTTTTTTAGGTTTTAACTTCTACATAAACTAGAAAATATAGTGAAGTCCATCCTGCAAGAGGGCATACACTATTTCTTATAAGAAAGATGGCGCTAAAAAGTTTTTTTATGTCTATGTAACACAAGTTATTTTAAAAAATCATATTAGAAATCTACCCTAGTGTTCTGGGAAGGACTTAAATGACAGCCAGCCTCAAATTCTACTGACTAGGGTGAATTTAACCTGATGGTAATTATTACACAACAACCCAGAATTAGTTCTTATGTCAGGAAAAAGATATATGTGAACATATGGGGGTTTTAATGGTGTTAAGGACTTGTAATTGCGCCACTGGAAAGATCCTGAATCTGTTATATTAAGCCCACAAAAAGATAATCCTTTCCTCTTTCTTTACAGGAAAAAGGCAGTTCAAGAACTTGGTATTAGAAAGTATCATAACGGAAACAGATACAACCACTAGTCTTAGTGACAATTTACAGGCAACTAATTTTTAAAGTGACATGTTTTTGAAAAGATATTCTAAGAATGGCAGGTAAGTGTTATGGTCAATCACAAAAGCAACAAGAGTTTGGACTTGCAACTCATCTCAAAGCTCTGCATATGCTGCTAGGAATTTCCCCAGGGTGGTTTGGTAGGTCTTAGGAGGCTGTAAAAAGGTAGATGGAAAGAATTCAGTGAGACTGAGCACAAGGTGGCAAAGACATTGCCAAACACTGGGTTGAGCAATATGCTTGTTCTGTTTTTTAATTATTGTCTAAGCAAGTGATATTTAGGCATTGTTAGGGGCAGATATATGTGAACTTTGGCCTAGGCCATTATTGCTGTTGTTATAGTCTCAGATTCTTATAGGATCTCCAACACAAATATTTTTTACATTGCCAGTGCTTAAGATTTTATTCCCACTGCAACAAATCCTGAACCTCACAGTGCAAGCCATACAAAGTCAAAATCCTCTCCCTTTATTTTCCCATAAATCCCTAGTGATTTGAGGAGGAAGAATAATACATACATATTTTATAATCTGCTGTGTCTTTGTATTTAAAATCCTATAGTATAGACCTTCATTAAAATACTGAATTAAGATACTAAATATTGTACATTTTAAAAGATTTTTAAAAGATTAAAAAAAGAAGGATATAAAAGTAATTTTGTATAAAGAATATTATGGCACTTTTTTTCATTTTACTTAATACTAATATTCTACAGACTTCTACAGAACCAGGATCAAAGCTCTCATGAGCAGTGGCATTTTGATGTATTATACCAATACATCACCCTATGCAGCTGCTTGATGATGTATTGCACTAGTGCTTTATCAAAGTGTCATTGCTCTGATGAAGGCATAACACCTTCTGGCAAAGCCCTGTAATGAAAAGCTGTTATGTTGTAGAAAAGGTTATTATGTTATGTAATGTTATGTATGTTATGTTACATTGTAATGTTGTGCTATGGTATACGGGTTTATGCTGTTATACCAAGGAAAAACATCCAAAAGAAGAGACATTAGGTTCCAGGAATGAGTGACAGAGGTGGATATGCCAAGTGATCAGACAGACAAAATTCACACAATTAAGTTGCCATAGGACTTTGTGCTGCTAGACTAACGATATTGGTCTTAGATTTCTTCAGTATCTTGATTTTTGGTTTTGATGACAAAAACCTAAAATCTGAAAAGCAGTGATGAATATTTTCCCTCAAAAATGTTATCTAAGTTAAGGAGAATCTTTACATTTTTCTCAAACTCTCTTGCCAAATCATCATACAGCAATTCTTTCTGAAAAGTTTATTTGGTAATATATCACACTTTTGGAAATTCAAGATAGAAATTTGCAACTGTATGCAGAACTGTCTTTGGTGGTACAAAGCAGATTACGTCCTGTTGTGTTTAAGACACTTGTTGACTGAGAAGACAGAAGAGTGAAACTGGCTGCACAAAATAGTTTGTTGAAATTGTTAAATCTTCAACTGCTTTCTGAACATAGTAAGACTTTTCACAGATCTTCTTACTCATATTATACATAACAATCTAATAAAAAGAAAAAGGTCACGTTAAGATCAATAGCAAAAATAGCAAATTCATTCAGCAATTGAAGTGTCAAATAAACATCAGTATCTTCAAAGTTCCAGTGTTTCTGGAAGTTCATGTAAGGCTGGTTCTGCTATCCTTATGCACAATGATTTCTGTTTTATTTGAGCAGTACAAATCTATTCATCCTGGGATTTTTACTATGATTTCAAAATACTTCTAATGCCATAATTTGGAAAGGATATAGTCAAGACTAAAGGTAATTGAAAACTAGGTAATATTTTGCCTTAATTTGGATTAGGTGTTTGTGAGCTTTGTTTGTGTGAGCATCATTAAAGTCACATTTTGGGATAAAGATGGATTTTTGCTACTCATTTTCAGGACATCTCAATTATACTGCTTTACATAATATGAATGTGGTTGATTCTTTGTGTTCTAGTTGCTTTCCCTCAGATGGAATATTTTATAAACACTCCCCCTGTGAAGAAAATCTGAGAGAGTTGTGGTTGTTCAGCCTGAAGAAGAGAAGGTTCCAGTGAGACCTTATCGCAGCCTTTCAATATTTAAAGGGGGCCTATAAGAAAGATGGGGACAATGTTTTTAGCAAGACCTGTTGCAATAGTTTATAGATAATGTTTTTAAACGAAAAGAAGACAGATTTAAGCTAGATATAAGGAAGATTTTGACAATGAGGGTGGACACTGGCACAGGTTGCCCAGAGAGGTGGTGAGTGCCCTATCCCTGAAAATATTCAAGATGAGGTTAGACATGGCTCTGAGAAATGTTATATTAATTAAAGAGGTTCTTGCTCACTGCAGGGGGTTGGAACTAGATGACCTTTAAAGATTCTTTCCAACCCAAAACATTCTATGTTTCTATTCTATGATTCTACTTTTTCTGCATTTGTGTAATTTTTTTAAGAACTACCTGTTCAAAGACACTTTGTCAGAGTGTACTTTGGATATTATCCACATTTGTGTGTGTTTATAGAAAATTCATCTAATTTTATCAGATTTCATAGAAATAATTAATTATATTTCTTCTTACATATTAATTGTATCATCTTCTAGCACTTATTGCTAAAAAAGCTTGTTACTAGCAAGTTAGGTGAGAAATGAGAATTGTAACAATATTTAATATACAAATACTGTCATTCTATGGATATTCATGAAAATATGAAGTGTTGAACATCCCTAACTAACTCTCTTTGAAACAGGAGAAGTTTAGAGAATTAATAGTTACATTATAATGAAATACAAATTATCTGCCAAAATAGCAAATTTTGCATCTATGTGTGAATACATCCCACACTTCCCATGTATGTTTCATTAGCTCTACACTACATTTATAAATAGCAGAAAACAATTAAATAGTAAATAAGTGGCATTTGTCATGGGCTCAATCGAGTTCACATGTGTGCTACCACAGTGCACTGTAATTTCTTACTTATGGAAGATCAATTCCCTCATTTACTAAGAAGTATCTAATAAATACCACTATGGTCTGGCAACTGTAGCAGTTATTAATTTTTCCTTGACATCTGTAGCAAACAATATTGCAAAACACCGATATATTTTATAGATATAGTTAATTTTTTCTCCCTTTGACATATATCCATTACATTAGTTTACATTAGTTATTATTTGTTAGCAAGAGTTCAGTAACAACTTGAAAGACCTTGCTGTATTAGCTTAGCTACAATATCTAATTTACTCAGTATCGTATAATAATGGGTTAGGTTTTAGTGTATGTAAACTGTATTGTTTAAGATAATAAAAAGTCCTCTCATTTTTAAATTACTTGATTTTTGTAGTGGATAATAAGAAAAGTAACTCAACAGTTTTTCTTGTCCTTTCTTCAAAATTCTCTTTTTCTCTTTCATTCTCTGGCTGATAAGAAGCTTCCCATTTCTGTATAATTCTGTTCTGCCATAGACCTGTTCATTGCCACCCCACAGAATTTAAGATCACATCTTGCTCATTTTAGACTTCTTCTCCTTGCCAGTGCCTGTTTTCTTCTGATTACAAACCTGGGGAGAAACGAACACAAGACAGAATGTCTTTACTCTCATGTCTTTCAACTTACTATGTATTTTGTAGTTTAAATGTTACTTTTACAGTAAATATCTTTTGTTGGTGGAAAAATATGTGAAATTTAAAAATATAATAATATAAATTAAAATCATGATATGAAAACAACAATTTTTCTCTGAAAACTCATGGGTTACATGTGGCAAGTTTGTTTTCATGATTTTGCAAAGATTGTATTCAGTTGGGCTGTTGAGACATAATTACAAATCAAATAAATGAAGATTGTTTTGGCAATGAAACAAACAACTATGTAAACGGGATTATGCAATAACTGTATATTCTTCATTTCATGGGTTTAAATTCCTACTTGGATCAGGCTGTGACGTGTCTGGAGATGGGCAGAGCAATGGGCGCAGCACAGGCAGGAACTGGGACCCTGGGTAGGGCTGAGGAGCAGCCCAGAGTAAGGCAAGTCACGGCCATTAAGGCGTTGTGAACTCAGACCAGACGTTTCCCTAGTGTGATCCATAAGAAGCAATGCTTTAAAAGTTTGCTTTTATGTCAATCTCCTGCTAATGTTTAGTCATCTACAAAGAGAGGCCCTATCACTTTCAGCTATCCAAGGGTGATAATTGATTTACACAGATAAAGACAAATCGTAAAGACAAATTTACTTCCTATAAATATTTCCTTTGCACATGTAAGCTATCACAGATTGACAGTGATCTCCCCTTCCTCACTGAGCTGGTAGGCATTTGCATATTTTCACTCAGTCTACTTCTCACTTGAAAAAAATATTTCACAGAGAAAGTCAGTATTTTAGGTTGTCTCTGTCAGAGTGTGAAATGTGACAGTTGTCTAATATCCCTGTAGGAAAAGGTATTTTTGATATATAAAATCACCTAATCACTTGGATTCTGTACACCCAAGCTGACAGACAACAGTGGTTATAGATATCTCTGTGTGTGTGTACACAGATCTCCTTTCTAATTAGGGTCATGTAATGTTAATATCAGAATAACAATCACCACTGCAAGTTATTCTAAAATGTCTATTTATTGTAAATTCAGAAACTATAAAACTACACGCATTCGTACTTGTAACTTGAATAATGCAGATGATAGTGCTTCCCTGAATTAATTTCTGTGTGAATTAGAACTGATCCTTTTGAAGAGTCCTCAATCTGTATTCTCATTTCACTCCCTCAAAATACTTCAATAATTTAGGGTAACTTTTCAATTCAGTAGAAGCTGCTTCTGCTAACGAAGGTATTTATGTCAAAAGATTCATTTTTTAGTGTTTGAAACCCTGTTTTCTTTGCACTACTTTTATATTGTGCTCATTTCTTGCTGCTTAATAAGATGGGCAAAACATCAGATACAAATCTATTCTGTTTTGCATACAGTTCTTCTACATTATATGACATCATGCAACACTCATGTTTTACATAAGATGATGCACTTATTTATGAATATATGATATTTAACAGTGAAAACTGTCGTTTAAAAACATCAGACAACCATCCCTGGGCACAGAAGACTTTTGAAATATGTTTGTATCTACAGATATTTGGAGGGCATATGATTTTAAAATTAAATTAGAAAAAATCTTCTGAGAACATTTTTTTCAAAAAAGAGTAGTAGAGATTTGCATTCGTGACTAAAATAACATTGATAATACATCAATAGTTTAGCTATTGCTGAAGTATGTGAGCACAATGTCAGGGCTTTCTCTCTTTTTCCAGTGAGTAAGCTGGAAGTTCACCAGAAGCTGGGGCAGAGACACAGCTGAGACATCTGATTCCAACTGACCAGAGGGATATCCCATACCATATGACATCATGCCCAGCAATAAAAACTGGAGGAAGAAGGAGAAAGGGTAGGATGTTTAGTTATGGTGCCTGTCTTCCCAAGTAACCATTGCACATGATGGAGACCACCTTTCCTGGAAATGGCTGAATATCTTTCTGCCAATGGGAAGCAGTGATTGAATTCCTTATTTTCCTTCATGTGCACAGCTACTTTACCTGTTAAACTGTCTTTACCTTAGTTCATGAGTTCTCTCACTTTTCTTCTTCCGATTCTCTCTCCTGCCTCACTGTGAGGGCAGTGAGTGAGCAGCTGCGTGGGGCTGAGCTAGGTTTAACCCACAAACACCTGAGACCCATCTTCCTGTTACAAATTATTTTTCAGTAAAACTGCTGTTACTACTTAAGGAGACTGATTTCTGCAGTACTGTCTTCTGTATTGACCTTTATTAGAAACATGTGAAGAAAAAGACCTAACTCAAAGTAAAACACACATAACTTTGCTTTTAATTTCCAGTTCGGAAATAATACATATATTACTATTTGCTGTATATTGTGTCAAATTTTTATGACTATACACTAAACTTGGTGGAAAGACTACAATAAAGCTGCTGGTATAGTACAAGAACAAAATGCACCAACACAGCATTATTATTTTATATATTATTCACAGAAGATAACATTCTTCCCACTGAGACATCCTCACTATCATCTTCACATAATGTAAATAAAAGAACAGTAAAGAGTAAAAAATAAATAAATCTGATGTTGAAAATATTTTTTCTCTAGTCAAAATGATTTATCAATAAGGAGTTGAGGAATTAATTACAGCTAAACAGATTTAGGGATTCTCAACCCTTTTGTTAACAACATGTATACACTATATGCCATTTGACTTACTCTTGAGAAAATATGAAACTATTATAATACAATGTTATACCTCTTCCAGGAAAAACAAAAACAAAAATAAAAACAAAAAGGAAAAATCCAATAAATTAATCTATAAATTATTCTGAGACCAGTATTAGCAAGTTTTTTTTAAGTAAATATTTTCAAAAGCTAACTCAAATTTTAGAAGGTAATTTGTCTCTGTTAAAACATGCAGATCAAGGCAGGATTGTCCAAAATATCTACAGTGTCTAATTTGATGAGCTATCTTGTCAGAAATACGTACACTAAAAAGAAAGTACCAATACTATCTGGGTATACTGCCATTTGAACTCTGAGACTGTTGTGTTTGAAGTAATGAAAAATAATATTCAGTACAGAAATTTATAAATCTCAGTGTAATATAAAAACAGCTCTTAAGTCTCTTAGTGACACTTGGAATTGCTAGAGTACTAATACTGTATTCTTACTGCTTTTATGAGTATCGCTTGACTCAGCATTTCAGAAATAATAGATGGGGATTTTTTAATTTCTAAATTTTGTTTTTATCCCATTTTTATCTCAAGTTTAGGAATAAGCTGGTCACTCACCTGTCATAGGAATTATTCCCTCAGAAACATTGGTTTGTGCAAACCGAAAATTTTGATGGATAATAGAAAAACTTCTCTTATTACTTTACAATGTAATAGCTCATTACTGAACTAAGAAAGGATCTAATTAAAAGCAGTGGGATTCATTACATGTTTGTTACTGGTATAATATGGTGTGTTAACTGAAATAAAATTTTGAGCTTTAAAAACTGTGCTTACCTATATATATATTTTTTTTTTTCATTTCTTGTTCTTGTACATTCTGCTGCTCCTTCTGTCTTTTAGTTTGTTTTTTAGGGGGTTTGGTTTCTGCTCCCCCCCAAATCTGTATCATCTGCCTTTTCTACAAATTATATTTCCATAGCTGATCAGAATACTAACTAAGTAGTCAATTTCTTTAGCAGCTCATAATGAGCAGATGACTACAGTGTGATGAATTACCTACCAGAGCTTGTATAGTTCTCAGTTCATAAACAAATAGTACATAAAAAGTGATCAGTAATTCTTCTCATTATGTGGATAGAAATTTTATAAACATGCAACTAATTAATGAGATACCTGATACTTTTTGAAAATGTAAGTAACAACAGCCATCATTCAGGATGTAGATTTCTGCAAGGGCTGTTATTGGGATAACAAAAAAAACCCCACAAACACAAACATGGAATAAAATTTTAATACTTAATGGTTAATGTATATAGTGATTGAGTGAATAAGACAACAAAATGGTTAATTAGTATAAAGGCAGGGATTTTGTTCCAGGCTAGGCATTATTAACTGAAATGGAGACTCAATTCCCTTCTCCAAATTTTCTGTGCCCAAACAAACAAACAAAAATTTAATGGAAAAGGAAAGTATGCTATACATTTCACAACTACAATTGTGAATGCTAGATTGCAGCATTAAGCTATAGCTTTCAACTCTCAAAACATCATGTTCTTTTTAGTGTTTGTCATATATCCATATTTCCTTAGTTAGATCTTCCAAAAGCCTTCATCTCTTAATGTGCCAGCAGAGTTTGCAACTTGCGCAACAGGGTGAATTTTCTGATATAGGCCTTGATCACAAAAATGCACTTTTTTGCATGTTTTAATCACAAAATATCCATGTTTTCTACATTTATTGTTTTTTAGAACTGATTTCTAACTTACCATAGTAAGAGAAGGGCAACTACCCTTATCCTCTGACCATGTACGTATCCTGGCCATTAATTTTAGGATATTTAGCTAAACTGCTGTCTAAAATTAACTTGAAAGTTCAGTGTCTAAGTTAGATGGTCTAAAACCCTTCAGAATTTCTTAAAACAAAGTGAATAATTAACACCACAAAACACACAATAGAATAGCAGGAAAAGCTGAAAAAAATATGTAAGTATATGCAAAAAAGATAAATGGCTATCAAGTGAATGAAGTAATACAAGATATAAAAGATTGGTTTGCCCCATCTTTCTTTACTCAATCTTTTGTGACTATACAAACCTTCCCACAGTAACCATCTGTGGTATCACAAATAAAGGTTTGTAACTTAAAACAGAAATAAGCTCTGCAGGAAGGTTAGAAACAGAAATCATACTTTCACACAAATGTGCTGAGTGTACCAACGAAGCCAGGAAAAATACATTAAAAATACGAAAAGCATTGTTCTGAATGTTGTGCTTTCCAAGGCTTTTTTTTTTGTTTGAATAAATTTCTGCTCATAAATCCCTGCTTTTTAGCCCTTATGGAGCAACTTAGATGTAACTGTCTGCTGTAACTGTGTTGGAAAATCCAAGCTTCAACATTTGTTACTAATCGAAATGGCTAATTCCATGGAGTCTACTGCTTTGGCAGCTCTAATTGAGAAACACCTCTGGTAATGTGATATAATTTCCTGAAGATTCTAGACAGAGTAGAAGTGTTTTCTTAAGGTGACCTGCTGATGTCTTGTACCCTGAAGTTTTATTTTATATTGTCATCTCGCAAACTTCATCTCTTCATTGAGAAGACTGATTAGAAAATACTGTGACTCCTTACGTCATTTCAATGCATACACTGGGGACTGAAATGTTATGAGAATCTTCAAAGGAATCTTATTGTAATAGAAATAATTATGTGAATGAATTCCTATATGAAATTCTATTTAAAACATGAAAGTGTTCGTATTATATTACTTTGCTTTGAGGCTGTGTATCTAGAAATGTATGACTTAAAATCCACTAGGTAATACTAGTTACATGTGCTATGATGCGTTCCTCAGTCTTACCCTTTTATGGACTAGAAAATTAAGATTACCTTTAAACAATCTTTATCATTTCAAAATTGTAATGACATTGCTTTTAGTATTTACTATATCACTAGTGCAAAAAGTGTAAATAAAGACTGTTTGGATTTTTCTTCAATATTAGTATTAATAATTGCTAAGTTGATTAGAAACATACTCTTTTCCTGAATGTATCAGTAATTATAAACAAGATTAGATTCTGCATTTGTAGTCTTGGGTCCTGATCTACTTCACAAAACATAAAACAGGTTACCAAAACTAGGTTGCCAAAACAAAAAACCTAGATGTCAAGAAGCTGTGAAATGAATAGATTCTTGTACTCCTACACTGTATATCCTACTTTTCCTATTCCTTTCCTTATGTTAGCTTTGAAAGGGAATTGGTAGTTTATGGGAGCTATACTGATACTTTGGTTTGCCTATTTAAACCTTCCTATACTGTTTGAATTTAGATAAGCAGGGGACATTTGGATTAATAGTTATAAGTATGTCAGTGTCCTTCCATGAAAATACTATTTCCATTATGACATCAGTAAGGTAAGAAGTTAACTTCTAAGAAGTTGCAGGGTACAACATCCAAAAGTGCTAAGAAATTATTACTTGGGTTTCTTCCCCTATTGCCTCTACTCGGTTGCATCAGAGATGAGAAGTCCTGTGAAAGAATTTTTAAGAAACAATATCTTACCTAAGAAGAGAAAAAAACCCCTATAATAGTAATTTCATATCATGCATTAATTTCACATTAGAATGTCTACGAGTTGAACTTAACTCTGATATAAAGCTATTATGTTTAAAATAGTTCTAGATAACAATTAGGATTTTTGTTAACTGATTTCCTTTAGATTGGAAGTGTTCTAATAACCCCTTAAGTAAACCAAAAGTAATTTAATGAAATTTTATCTGTATTTATCTGTGCAGCTACATCTTGATTAAACTTATTTTTCGCCTAAGTATAATCACATGTTGATTTTTTTCCTTCACTTTTACTTTAGAGTTAAGGATCAGTGCCATTATATTGATCAGCTCACTTTTTAGATACACATCAACAGTTAGTGTCCTGCTTCCCCAGATTTTATTTCCAAGTCTGTTATGCAAAGGAAAAAAAACCCACAAGTAAATTGTGCTAATTCTGTGAAACATTAGTACCTTACAATATAGTAAATGAAAAGCTATTATGTTTCAGATTGGTCTGTACACTCAAGCTCCCAAAAGAAATAGGTTTCTGAATTGATTATAATTTGTGTGGAATTGACTGTACATGCATGTTAAGCAATTTTCTACAAAATTACACAAAATTGGAACATCACCATAGCAATATTCTGTTGTACACAATTGTAACTAAATATTATAACCTTAAATAGAAACTTGATATGTATCATGTTCTGCAAAATCCAATCTTACTGAAAAACAGTGAAAATGCTTATGCTGAATATATTTTTTAGAACTCGCTAGGAATGCAAAGAAAGTTCAAGGAAGTTCAAATGATCTATTTAGTGGCAACACTTAAAGATAATGTGTCCAAGTGCAGTAGCAGAGAAGATGAAGTGACTTTTATTATTCTCTTCCAGAAGCATGGCACCTTTTCTCCATATCTCTAATGAACCTTGCAGTGCTGTATGCAGATGCACCCAGCCTTTCGTGGTCAGCTGCAGGATCTTAGCCACGTGTTTCAAGTAAGACTTATGAAAAGGTTCGTTCAGCTCTCATGATCTAGCATACTGAAGACTTTTCAAAGTTAGTGTTTTGCTTCTTCCCATTAAAAAAAATTCTTAAGTAGGAGCTCTTTCGTTATCCTAAAGTAGAAATACAACAATACTTCAGCTCACTCCAAACCATCTGTTTACACTCATTTCTATCACAAACTTCTTAATAATTTGCATTTTGCCCAAGCTGTCAGTCTTGTCTTTGACAAGATTAAATAACATCCCATAATTGTGGTGGTAGTTCTTTTCAGTCGTAGTGCTAGAGTAAATTTTCAACAACAGAAGGAAAGTTTCAAGATAGCTGTATGTATATCCAAAAGTAGGCTAAAATTATGTAAAAACGAGCAGTGCAGACAGACTATACTGTTTAACACACTCTTTTAAAAATTTATGCCAATAAAAATATAGAAGTTATATAATCAAATACAAACATTTCTTTAATATGAGTTTGCCATGTAAATAATGCTAGCTGTAGTCTCCGCAAAATACGAATTTCTAATTTTCACCATTTATTAGAATAAGAGCTCCATTACAATTATGAGCTAGATATAACTCTGAGATCATTCCCATCTAAAAATAGATTAAAATGTCTTATAGCTTCTGGTTTGTCTTGGGGGGTTTTTTTGGGTTTGTTTTGGGTTTTTTTTTAGCAGTAGTTTTGTCCCTGTTTCTGAGGGGAGTATTGAAGTGCTGGGGCCTGAGTTGTGGGCCCTGAGTTGGAGCTGACCTGTGACTGAGTCACTACCTAGCAGAATGTTTTTTTTTCCTATTGGCTTCATGGTCCAGAGGCAGAACGTGGCCCACCTGTGTCTTTGTGGTTCCACTCTCACCTAGGTGGTCATGGCTGGGGTGGTGGGTGAGGCCAGGGATATATTAACCAGGAAACGATCAGTTGTAAGAGCTTCTTATTGGGTGTGGCTTCTGTTCAGCCTGGTTGCATCTCGTTCTGTCCAGCAGGCGATGCTGGCACCACAATGGGCAGTGGAGGAGCTGGGTCCACAGGAACCTATGGCAGGATTGTTTGAAAGGAGACTTCAGAGGGGATGTTGCTGAGTTCAGCATTAGCCTGTGTGATCAGACAACTGATGGCAGCATAAAATTATGATGTCTGAACCAGCACAACAAATATACTATCAAAAAAAGAAAAAAATAAAATGAAGGAATTAAAAATTTTATCAGAAGATCTCATATTATCTTTTTCCGTGTGATTTCAAAAACATCTCCTCCCTTTTGACTTCAGGAATACTGAAGTATGTTGTAGTAATTTTCAGTGTCATTAATGTACCCTTATGCAAAACGTGGAACAAAAAAAGGGACTGAAAGAAAGGAAGAAAGAAAAAGACAGAGGGAGAAAAAAGAGAGAGAGAAATAGAGAAAGAAAAATGACCCAATATTAATGAAAAATACTTTGGAGGTCACTTAACAGTAAAAGGTCTCTTACTGATTGTTTAAAAAGAGTTGGTCATTGATGAGGTTTTTTTTGTTGCAGATCTCTGAAACCTGGGAGTGATAATATCAGGGCTTGAAGCTGATAAATACAGGAAGTTGTGCCCAGAAATATTTGGCTTTATAACTGAATTTAAAGACCTGAATGGATTTATAATGTAATCAAATATGTTCTCCCATTCATGTTCCATTTACCATCTGTTGTCTACAGTAGTTTAAAGGTAACAGAATTAGGTTGACACATCTGGCTGTATTTATTTAAATATCCAAATCATCAAGAAATAAGAGGATTCTTTATTCTTTCCTTTTACAAATTACACTTAATCTAAAAAAAATTCCTTTCTTCCTCTTAAGAAGTTCTGAGTTGTCAGCTGAAGCAAGTAAAGTTATTTCTTATGTAGATAACGTTGGCAGAGGCAGCCGCAGTGCAGTTACTTCACACTGGCTTACTAGTGTTTTTGATCTCCTAAGTACCTCGTTTGGGAAAAGAGCGCAGTCCATTTCTATTGATGATAAATTTTGCCTATTCTACAGGTTTTCCTAAAATAGATGGTTCTTACTGTGGTGGTGGTTTAAGGAAAACAAGACTGATAATGGATATATCAGCCTACTTCTAGAATAGCTTAATTGGTTTCAGTGCTGTTATTTCATGTTTCAACAACAGAACAAAGATTCTGTTTAAAGACATACTTTATGGAAAAAAATGTAGAATTTGAGCTGGACATGTATGATGATTTTTAAAGGGATAAAAAAGTGAGAAAAGAGAGTACAAAAGATAGCATATACTCAAAAACAGTGTGTGTGTGGGGAATCATCAATCATGCATTTATCTTGACTCAGTAAGAAATCAGTAAAAAATTCCACTGTACATTTGGTCATGAGTTGTAAATTGTAGTGAGAAACAATCTGATGAATTAAAGAGACAATGTGAAGTCTCTTGGCTATTGGCCTGTGTCCGCTATGTTAGCCAGCTGCTTGCGTGTCCTCAAGGCTAAATATCTTAATTTTTTAAAAGATTTACATGTTTAGGTATCAAACAACTTCAGCATTTTTTAGCTTCCCTTTTGACTCTTATGTACTGAAACTGCAGAACCAACAAACCAGGCAAATTATCTTTCCATTTACATGCAATCATAATTAACATAATTTGAGCAGCAGGAGGAAGGTACTTGCAATATCTTAGAGATTACATTTTTTCCAATGTACTACAAATGATAGTCTGGGTAAACACAATTTCCGTTTAATTCCAGTAGTGATCTGTTTGTGGTTTATAAAAACTGAAACTCAATTTCTACTTGCTTTAAAACCAAAAATGAGAAAATTATTTTTGTAGGTAGGATTCTGGTTCTTGGCTGTGCGGAACTCTTATCCTCTACAAGTGTTGTTCTATAGTCTCTTAGCTAGACATGCTGTTTTTTAATGAAAGAAACAAGACATAGGGCTTTTCATTTTCTAGTTAAAAATATCTCTTTCTCTTTATAAATCTTAGGAACTAGAAATCACTCCTGGGTTTCAAGGTAAAAAAGGACATCTAGTTTCACTGAAAAGAAAATTACAGAAGTGCATGGTTAATGCATTCACAACAATGTTTTAACAACATGGGCATGGTAGATTTGTAGATTGAGTTAATATCTATTATTAAATCATCTGTTATGATGGAGAAATCAGACGAGCTTTCAGACTCACAAGCCCTTCTTCAGATCTGAAAGAAAAGCTCTCTGAAGGAAAGCAGCAGCTGGAAAAACATTGATTACCATTTCATTAGATATGTACCAATTCAACTAGATACTAAATGTTCTTAGTTCCTTAGGAAAGTCTTTGACCAAAGGTCTTTGATGAAAAGATAATTTTTCTGAATTAATTTCTGAATTAATATCTGTTTCTTACACTATAACACCAGTGAGTAGGCTGGGAGTTCACAAGAAGTTGGGAGGGGACACAGCTGGAACAGCTGACCCCAACTGACCAAAGAGATCTTCCATACCATATGACATTATGTTCAGCAATAAAACCTCAGGGAAGAAGGAGAAAGTGAGAGATGTTCAGAGTGATGCCATTTGTTCTCCCAAATACTCTTTTACACGTGATGAAGCCCTGCTTTCCTGGAAATAGCTGAACATCTTCCTGCCAATGGGAAGTAATGAATTAATTCCTTATTTTGCTTTAGTTGTGTGCACCACATCTGCATTATGTATTAACTGTTTTTATCTCAACCCATGAGTTTTCTCTTTTTTGCTCTTCTGATTCTCTTCCTTATTCCACTGTGGGGAGAGTGAGCAAATGGCTGTGTGGGGTTGAGCTGACTGACAGAGTTAAACCAGAACATCAGTTGATTATTTTTCATATCTAGCAGCTGATATAATAAAGTAAATTTATTCTATCTAGAAAATTTGTTTTGAGAAGGAAATGACATCAGAGAAATAGACTGAAAATGCCCCAGATGCCATCAGAGTTTAAAGTGAGAATTTTAAGGTCCAGTAATGGCTATATGCTCTCCCAGTGTTACTGATCCTTGCACATGAAAAACTGTACTGAGGTAAAATGATAAGAGGTGCTGGAATATCTATCCATGCCAGAACACTAGGGAGAGGCAAGTACACTCTGGAGAAATGGAAAAACTTTGTGCATTTTAGTTGTTTTCTAAAGGTATTGCCATGGTGTCTTTTTTCTCCACTGTTCATTATCAGAGTTTCAAGAAAAGATCAATTAGTTAGAAATTAAGATATAACACCATATAAAATAAGCAAAACAAACTCTGAAAGTGAACACCAATTAGAGGGGAAAATAAAAAAAGAATGAAAACAAGCCAAAGAAATTAACAATAAGTATCAGCACAATGAGGATTTCATGGTCATTCTGAACAAGGTTTTGCTGAAAAATAAATAAATTAACAGTCATCTTCCAGAAAGATAGGGGCATATCACATCACATACAAAGTAAATTTCCTAATTTCTCCTTATAACATATAAATTTAACTTGGATCTGGGCAGTAAAAATGAAATAAGGAGTGCTGGGAAATGAAAGTGAATATTTTTTTTTCTTAAATAACTTTTCTCCAAATGTCATTTCCATAGGCCTGTTTTTCTGGCATCCAAATCTGAAACAAGACTTGTCAAGAAAGGGACTGGGAGTCTGGCCATTAAACTCAGGTGCCAACTAGATTTTCCAAGAACTTCTGGGCTTATTTTGAATGGTTATGTTAGTCACGTGTATCAATAACTTTTTTTCCTAGGTTTCAGTAAATAGAAAAATGAAATCAAATTAATTTTCCTTAATGTCAAAGTCTGTTTGTGAAATAGACAAATAATTCAAAACTCTCAGTTTCAGCTGAAGATTTTAAAAGAGTTGGTAGTGTCATCAAGTTTAAGTATTCATCAAGCTTCATTCTTGGCCAATGTAAACATTTCCTCATTTAACAATGACCTTTCTAGATTACAAATTTTAAAATTTCTGTCAGTTTGTTTAGCCAAACTTGATTCTAATAATATGCACAATGAAGCATTGCAGAAATAACCTCAGGAACATCCACTGATGATGAAAGCAACAAAGAGCTGTTTAACAGCAACTCTAAAGACTATTATGTCTTTCAGAACCTTTCTGTAATCATTTTGCATTGATAAAGTTGAACTTTTGTAATTTTATTGCTTAATTAAAACAGTCCACTAACATTGCTTTAGGGATGAGTCCTTATTTTTTTCTAAGTGGACTGTAGATTTTTCACTTTAATAGTGAAGGTAGAAAGGAATTGGAGTATTTTGTCTAACACTATAAGGAGTTTATATTCATTCAAAGGGTTTAGGGCATGAGACTATTCAAACTGCCAAGATCAGTTACTATAAAATGTTAAAAACTGACAGTAAAACAGTATACTATATGCCATTTCCATAATACCTTGAGTTTATATAAAGGGAAGGGAAGGGAAGGGAAGGGAAGGGAAGGGAAGGGAAGGGAAGGGAAGGGAAGGGAAGAGAAGAGAAGAGAA
>JAVSBS010024663.1:0-17029 GCA_033124195.1 Coracias cyanogaster | reverse complement strand
AATTTCTGTACTTTTATTCTGAATAACTTACAACTGTTCTCACATTCAGTTCCTCTCTTCCATTTTCTTTAGAAGAATCAGGATATTAAACCAAGGTGAACACTGTACCATGCAGGTGGCATTCACAGGAAGTTGCTGAGCAGGAACATATAAGACTTAATACAGTACATTTTTCCCATTAAGTCATATTGTTGTAATAAGTATTCATTAAGGAGCAGAAGTAACTTCCTTTAAAGATACTATCCCTTATTTCCTTCCCTAGGTGTATAATGTGTTATCAAAGCCCAACAGCTTCTGCTCAAGAAAAGATCAAGCAGGTTCCAAAGCTTGATCCAGGAAGTGCTGCTGCAGTTAAAATCAGAAAGATGTGAATGCATTCTCTAGTACTGGCACTTTCATACCTTAACACCCAGGGACAACAAACAAACAGCAGATACTATGCAGGCATTGTGTAAATCTATATACCCTAAAGAGTGAATTTTACCAATCTGGGGTTTCATTCTACAGGAAACTCTGTTTTTGCTTTTGTTTGGTTGTTTGTTGATGGTTTTTCTTTCTCGTTTGTTTTTTGTTTTGTTTTGTCTGTTTTCTTCTTTTCCATTTGGTTGCAAAACAGAAAGATTTGAAAGTCCTTGTGACAATAGTAGTTAACATCTTTTAATATTTTGTCCATACCATTCTAGTGCCTCAAAAGAATAAACATGGATAGTCATATTCTTAATTTCCTATTCCCATGTTATTTCATTGAAATTTACTGTGTATAAATAAAATCAATAATTTCAATAACCATATATTTTCCATATATTTGTATTTCATCTAATCAGCTAAACTACTGCCATAGTAAGGGAGAGAAAAAGAGCACTAGGCATAAGTCCATTCATTGTAGGGTAGATGCTTGAAGCAGATCATATGGATCACTCTCTAAAAATGCAGGTCTAAACTTACTTCATCACTTACAGACCTCCCTGCACAGAATCATGTCCTCAGATTGAGATCATTCAAACTTCAAATATTTAAGGAGAACAAATATTGATCCACAGGAAAATTTGTTGGACTTAGGAAAGTGTTCAGTATTTTTGTATGCTTTTTCTCATTTAGAGTAATCCAATTTTAATAAACATTTCAGACATTAAAATGTATATTGTTAGCGGTAGTATAAATATATTTATTAGCTAAAGTGATCACAGTTTTTTCTGTTATTGTTAATTATAAGATTAATGTGAAAAGAAGTGCCTCCTAACAATTGGTAGTTTTGTGTCCTAATATACATATCACATGAAGTGATTTTTTTGTTCAATACTACACTCTTGCTGGATCGTATCCACTTTGGTAATAGAAAAATTCCCTAAAAACATATTTTCAATGTATTAGAAGTTTAAGCAACTATGTATTGTTGAAGAAAATCTGGGTTATAAATATGTTAAAAAATCGTATTCTGATATCTAATATGCTGGAGTGGAATTATTTCTAAACATATTATGAATTCTGCTGGGAAACATTCTTAAGGATATAAGCACCTACTAATTTATTTTTTATATTATGAATGCAAGAATCCTAAATTAACCCTTTTCTTTGTAACTAATATGTTTAATGTAGTATCCAGAGTGAGAGTAAAAGTTGTCAAGAGGTAAGAAGGAGAACTTCTGTTTTTACAGCATTTGGAATTAGATTATTATTCATTTAATCTGTATGAGTACAATCTGTCCACATGTGGAAGATCAAAAGCCTGAGGACATATTTAGTGTACATCCTTTTTAAGAAGAATATATTAATGAACTGCTTTATTTTTTCCCCTCCTTGTCTTGGATGAAAGGAAAAAATAAACCCAATCAATCCCTCTAGTCAGCATTTGTAGAGGCTTGTGCTTACACCCAAGTTGATAAAATGTTGCAAGAAGAATTATGTTGAACAGCTTCAGTTTATTATCACTTTTGTCTATCACCATAGCAGAATTTGACAGTTTGTCAAAGAGAGTAAGGACCAAACTTTCAATACATGTGGTTACTAAACTGAACTGTTGATCTGTACAGCAAGGGATTTGCTTTAAAGCAGTATCTGAATATGTGAGGATTTTGTTTGTTTATTTTATTGTTTATTGTTGGGGTTTGTTGTTTTGTTTTTTAAGAAAATCCTGCAGTCTGTTCCTTGAGCTTTGAAACACTCAGGGAATTAAAAAGCAGAGGGCAAGAGAGAGGGAGAGGGGGAAAAACCACAGCAAGTCTGTCATTCATAAGGATCCAACTGATGGCTATAACAAGTGACAGTGATGAAAGAAAAGACAGAATGATTCTGGGACCTTGAATGTCACTGAGACAAAATAGCTAGATAGTTTGACCACTTATTACCAGTAGGATCATAGGATAATTTGGGTTGGAAGGGACCTCTGCAGGTCTCTAGTCCAATCTCCTGCTCAAAGAAGGGTCAGGTATGAGGTTAGATCATGTTATTCAGGGTTTGATCCAGATAGGTCTGGAAAACCTCTAAGAAAATTATAACATATGTTAGACAATTCAGAAAGAAAAGGCTATTCAGCAGTTACTAAGGTAATTCCTGCTTATATAACAGAACACTTTACAATGAACAGTAGTAAAAAGGAACATGCCATACAGCATTAATTTTCTGCTATTGGCACGTTGTTTAAATCCTCTGTTGTTGAAAAGGACAGGCAAGCTGTTTGCCTGGCTATTTTTCACACAAACAAGAGTGACCAGATGATCTAGAATAAGGGTATTAGTTGTTCATACATACATAGTATAGTGAAGAATAGCACAAGTCAGATATTGACCAAATATTCTGAGAGAATCGGAGCTCAGGGCATGAATGGAAGTTTAAGAAATAGTTGCATTGTCTGTTTAGACACTGAAACTAGGAGAGCTTATCTATTCTTTTAAAAGTGTTTTACAAGTGAATATTTTCACAGGGATTTTAGTGTCTTCACTATTTTATGTTATTATCAAACTATTAGACAATATTATTTCTTTGTTCATTTTTAACCCACAGGACCTCAGTCATTTCTTATGATTGGAGATCATGATTTTTTTTTTTTTTTGACACATTATAATTTTCCTTAATAGGAGTTTGGTTCAAAATTTGTATATTATTATATGGATCTGTACATAATTTAGATCTGCGTTCTCTATTACTTTTCTTTTTTTCTTGAGATTCGTAGAAAGGATGAAGTGTGTTTTCAGGGAAGATTGCTAGTTTATTTTTAGTAATGATATAAGTGTGATTCATTCACATTAATCAGAAGTAAAGACATGCAAAAATACGTAAATCAGTGGACATGTTCTGAATATACTGAATTTTGTCTTAATGATTGTCCTTCTTTGATAGGAAAAAGAATTATAGAATTAGGTATGAAGGAATTAGACATCACATTAAAGAATAAAAACAAATGCCTAATTAAGGAGAAGTTGTAAGGAAATAATTTTAGAATTACAGAATCACACAGAACAGTGGGAGTCTGAAGGGACCTCTGGAGATCATCTCCAGATGGTCACTTCCTACACTTATTTTTAAAAGTACATTTATATTCTGCTCAAAACTGTACTTTTAAAGATAAAGAGCATTTTGTTATTGAAAAATACTATTTAAGATCAGTTTTAATATGTATGGAATAGAAGTTTAATAGAAAGCAGATTCTTAATAAGGTAAATATTTTAGCAGGTTTATACATCTTCTATTCTGTTTCCTATAGGGAAAGGAATGAAGGGAAATGCAGAGCTGATGTCTTACCTATACCTCCTAAATGTAAAATCATCTGAACCACTATTCAGTTCAATGGACTAATAAGCCTTTGAGGTCTGGCAGGCCTTTAAGTACAAAACTTTTGCCACAAAACACTTGCTTAAGATGGTTCAAGTATTTGTGCTTGTTATTCTTGCAAAAGTATTGCGTTAATGAAGGACTGCAAAGTCTTTCTTGTCATCTGGAGGCAGAGGCAGATTTTTAAGCTGCTAAATCAAGTTACTTAGGGAGAAACAGGAGAACATCCTGGCCCATTTGCCATGCTTCCCTTAGAATAGAACTGCAGCAGTATTATACACAGAATAGCTACAGATAAGAATTTGTACTGATGACATGTTACTATCTCTGTATTTCCAATGAAGATTCAGGCCTGATGGAGCAGCCTTCCTTCAACTCACCACAATTTCATACAAATCAGGAAGAGACATACACATGGGAAAAAAACAAACAAGGAAAATGTATGAACTTGAAGATGAAATTATTTTATGAGGAGGAAGGCACAAAAATGTTTCATTTCCTTTTGGGCTCAAGTTAATTATTTGAAAAGTACTTTTAGAATTGTAGTGAAATAAATTGTACATATTTTAAAGGTGGGGGTGAGGGCTCACTCAATCCCAGGAGGTTTCTTGGGCAGCGTCCCAATCTAAGGGTAGAGTCCCCAACTACAGACACGCTGCTTCAAAGAGGACCAACTCAATTCCACTCTCTGGTGGGGTTCCATTTATACTGTAGTTGTGCCTGAACTGTAGTCAATTCTAATTGGCTGGGGCACAACAAAGGCAAAGTAAGGGCCTGAAACAAAGTAATCAGGTTTTAGTGGCCATAAAACCCCTATCTTTATTGGGTCTGTAGCAAGCCTCAGTCTTTGTCAGGTTGTTGTCAGGGTGGGTGAATGTGCCACAAGCCTCTGCCTTGGCAGATGTGTTGTCTTGAAGTTGAAAGGGTTAAACATGACAGTACAAGTAAAACTCTACCATTTCATCTTTCTTTAATAGTCATCTGGCAATTCAGCAGCACTGGGAGTCATATACAACCCTACTGGATTCTTGTTTCAATATTTTCTTCAACAGAAATGGTTGCATTCCCTTATGCAAGGTTCAAAATCATTGCATGAGATCTTTCCTCAGCTGAAGTTAATGGACGTTTGGGTGTTATTTGCAGGACTTCAGGCTTAATATAAAAAACAAATCAAAAGAAAGAATCTTTATCGTCAAGCTACAAAGTCCTCAGAAACGTCCTTCTTAACATGAGAGACCAACCTCTCCTAATCTAATTTAAACTACTTTTTTTTTCCGGTACAAGTGTTCCAGTATACCAATCCTGTGAATTAAAATAAGATTCTTCAATACGGTATTGAAACAGCTATAGGTTTTCCCAAGCTGGACCAATCTGATTCATAATAGTGTTATACAATGATTCTTGTCAATCACTTGGTTTAACTTGTAATTAAATTTTCATTGTTGCATATCAGAATAGCATTTAACATAGCAATTTTTCATCAATCAGTATTTGCTTACCATACAAAGATGGATTTTCTTTTGTACTTGTGAAAATAAGTATCAGTTTTTGCCCATGTTCTTTGTAGAACGCTCGCGCGCCCGGACCGCAACAGGGTCAAAAGTTGTCTTTATTGCCATCTGATTGCCCACTGTATGAGGGCAAGTCTCAAACACATCTGATGATGGAAATATGCAGCAGTAAACAGTACTGATTATTTCAGATGCTTAATTTATCCAGTCAGGAGGACAAGCGAAATGCATTGTGACCCATGTTATCTGTCACACTGAATAGCAGACAAATAATTGACAGTTAAGCAAATCTTTCCTCAAAAAAAGCTAAAATATTTGTATAAAGTTAAAACTGTGTGTGAATAAAAATAAAATATAAGATTAGCTCTTGAATTATTTGCTACCAAAAATGAGCAATACTGCTAACCAAATTAATCATAAGGAATTCTTCACCTAGCTGTTACAAAACACTTCAGAAGAAAATATATCATTTTTTTTCTCACAGATTATGATCCACAGATCTCAATTTGTAACAAAGCTTTCCCATTTCTTGATGCCTTAAGAAATACTTTGCAGACACATACTAGTGGCAGAAAAATAAGAGATATTCACTGCATATTTTCATTGGTTAGAGCAAGTGTTGTCTATGTATAATTATAAATGTCTGCTTTGCAAGAGGTGAGAAGGGACAATGTTTAAAAACTAAACATTTTATTTCTAGTCTCCAAAGTAAGATTAGAGGTGTTTGAATAATATCCTGAGCTTCATCAAAAGAAGTGTGGCCGGCAGGCTGAAGGAGTCTTTACCTAGAGTACTGTGTCCAGCTCTGGAGCCTCCAACACAAGAAAGTCATGGACCTGTTAGAGAGGGTCCAGAGGAGGGCCACAAAGATAATCAGTGGGCTGGATCACCTCTCCTACAAGAACAGACTGGGACAGTTGGGATTGTTCAGCCTAGAGGAGAGAGGGCTCTGGGGAGACCTTATTGCAGCCTTCCAGTATCTGAAGGAGGCCCCTAAGAAAGCTGGGGAGGGATGTTTTTCAAGAGCTTGTAGTGATAGGATGAGGGGTAATGACTTCAAACAGGGAGACGGTAGATTTAGATTGGAAATTAGGAGGAAGTTCTTCACTATGAGGGTGGTGAGATACAGGAACAAGTTGTCCAGGAAAGTTGAGGATGCTCCATCACTGGATGCATTCAAGACCGGGTTCAATGGGGCTTTGAGCAACCTGGTCTACTGGGAGATGTCCCTGCCCATGGCAGGATGATTGGAACTAGATGATCTTTAAGGTCCCTTCCAACCCAAACCATTCTATGATTCTATGATTCTACGATTCTTATCAGTGATTGAATTTAGTAATATGTACTTTAAAAAAATAAACTTTATTTGCCAGAAGCTTACCCATTGACAGGGAACATTTCACTTAGTTTTTTACACATAGATCATATAAAACCCATAAATTACAGGTGTGCCATTGCAGCAACAAAGGAAGAGCATAATTATCCCCCATTCTACACTTGTTAAGATACACTTGATATTGTGTCAGGTTTGGATTCATCCAGCTCAAGAAAGAAGTCGAAAAACTTGACAGGATTTTTTGAATGGCAAGTGAGATGACAGGAGGGTTGGAGAACATGAGGTGTGAAGAAAGGTTGAAGGAATTTTGTTTATTGAACTTACACAACAGAACCTTAGGGGGATTTGATCACAATCAATCATCCCGTACTTAAAATCCAGCTGATTGTAGGCCCTGTGCTTTTAAATTTCTTCCTCATTTCTACTATTCTATTTCTCAGAAGCTGTAGATGTACCACCTAAACAATGTAACGTTAAGATTTGAAACCTTGCACCTGGACCATGACACCATCCATTCACATTGTCTTCAAATTCTGTTTTGCTCTATCCTCACAGCTTCTAAAGGACATCTTTGTAGTGCAGTTTTCTAACTCTCACTTCTGATACGTGGCTGTCCAGTTCTTAGTAATGCCAAACCCACTTAAATTCACTCTTTCTTTGAATTTCTCTGTCAGTTCTAATAAAAGTCTACTTGTTGATGTTTTGGATTTAAAACGTCCAACAATCTTAACGTATAAAGAATCAGGGATACATAGATTTTCTCTGTGTGTGTGAGCATCTTCTAAGCAAAATATTCTCTGTAACTCTTCAGAAAAGGAAGCATAATATACTTATTCTATATGTGTATATATGCTAATCAGAAGGATATATGAGGCTGCACTTCTAAATTTGCTCCAGAAAGCTGACAGTTAATATTTGTCATTTAGCTAAAATTATCTAGTGTAGTATAATAAAAGAACATTTTCTGTTACATTTTCTGTTGAATATTTACAACATCAATCAATACAGATTTCAGAAAGGCAAATTCAAATGCAAAAAAAATAAATTATATGAAAAATAAAATAGAAATATTGCTGGAATATTTTCAATAGCTTCTAAATTGTTCATCAGCATTTTAAATACCTTTTTTTTCAGTATTAAACAGCTCATTTCCAGGGAAGAAGTAGTGACTTTTTTTCAGACATTAATGTTCAGCCAATATTATGCCTTTTATAACCTTTCCAAAATATGAATATGCTGATTAATTCACAAGACACAGATCTTGAACTACCCTTCTAAACATCAAGAGCTTTCACTGAAGGCCAACTTGCATCAGCTTATTCCAAAGAGACAAGCTTTGACTTTCAGATTTTCATGAGGTCTTTTAGTTTTCATTTATGCTCATGCTGTATTTAGCTTATCCCATCTGCTTCCAATTACTGTGACTGCATGTGTTTTGTTTTTATTTTTATTTTGTTGTGGTTCTCTGTTTTTGATAGGCCTGTCCTTTCAAATGAAGAATAATTGATTCCCCTGGAAAGAAACATATCCCAAGACAGAGCAGGAAAACTAAATGAGTAATTATTTACAGCATGTTAATATGGGTCACATCTCAGGTGTTTGTGTCTATATAGTAAGTTAAACTCTAGATACAGTGAAGGTTACTAGAAAGCTTACTGTGTATAAGCACTTTTAACTGATGTTTCAACATCTGTTCCAGATTCTGTTTAGAAGGATAAAATAGTTGTTGATTATCTCAGTAGAAAGTAACATCTAGGTAAATAACACTCATGTTCTGTTGATTTTTTTTTTCTACACTATAGCCCTAATAACAAAGTTATTTCTTTTTTGCCTTTATGCTATCATTAAAGATCCTATGAGCTTATTAGAGCTAGTTACAAAAAAAATACTTTTATTCAAGGAAACTTAGTGTTATCTGGAATAAAAAGCTAAGTAGGCCACAAATTTAGAAAGCTGTCTCTTTAATTATGTAATTTGTTACACCGGGGCCCCATATTGTCTGTTTACTTGAGCAGGTGGATTTACTGAAGAAGAGAAATGCTGATGATGCAACGTGCTGACCCACATATCAGTTCCCAACAGACTGTGCCAGCTGGTAAGGTTTGTGCTTACAGCTTGAACAAAGCCAACATTTTTCCCTTTCCATTACCTCCTGCTGATGGAATACAGAAAAATATAAATATTGTCAAGTTATCTTCCTGAAAAAGACCTGTAAACAAGTCTGTACTCACAGTTATTTATAGTTTGGGTTTTTTCCTTTCTTATTCTGTATTATTTAGTATGTGAATATAAAATAAAAACGTAGATCTGGGAAACTCCACTTGTATACTTATCAAATTACCTACCTTGCTCATATATTTTAAACACAAACATTAATCCTTGATCTTAGTCTATGAATGAAAATAAATTATTGTTCACTTTTTTTGTTGTTTTCTGTTGTTTTATTTTCACAGATGTCTAAAATAGTACTAGAGCAGTAATAAGATATCTCAAGTATTACCTCAAATTCAGATTTGTATAGCTAGGCAGCTACCTTTTCCGAGGATTTTGGAAACATAACAAAACATTTTACCAGGTTTAATGCACTCAAAAGTTAATTTATGTTGTATCTGATATACTTCAAATCTTAGATTTTAATTGTGATATTTGTTTAATTATAATTAGCATTTTGTCCACTCAGATCTCTGTTAAATGGAGAGTGAAGAAAAATAGCTCTTTACTAAGCAAGGTTGGTGATGTGAAAAGATTTAATTTCTGTAGGTGTCAGAAATTTTTCATGTAAAATGTTCTCAACATCCCAGACTCTCCAATGTCAATAATTCCTCATAAAAGAGGAATTTGGCCTAATGCTTTTTCATTTAAAATTAAAATATTGTCTCTGAGTTCCTAGTAACAGAATATTGTAAGGTTATTGTATTTGTGGTACAAGCATAGTTTTTTGCTTTACCAGACTACATTTGCTGACTCCTTCCATGTTACACCAGGGGTTGATAATGACTTGTCCTCTTGTGTAGACTTTACAACCATAAATCATATCTGTATACCTTTATACACTTGTAGGGAACTAGATATTGAATTGGATGAAAAATACAATGTTTACTGCAGGAGATCTCTGTTTTATGTAGACCTAGTTGAAGTGGTCTGAAGTAGTTGTCTCAAGTATAGATAGCCGGGGAGTAGAATTTTGTCATGGGGGCATGAGGGTTAATAGCCCTGTGTCATAAAGGTTCTGGACCTGATGTTATATAATGACATAGTTTATAAATAGAAGATTGTTCTAAATTTAAGTGATGTCTGTGACTGTAGTAATCAGGTGATTGACTAGCGATAAATGTGATTAATGAGAACATAGATGTATCCTTGAAATGAATATGGATTTGGTGTTGCTCATGAAACAATAATAGGAGAAAACACATGGCTAATTTGAGTGAATGATGATGCACAAGTTTCAGGATATGAATAGCCATGGCCTAATCTTTGATGCTGAAAGTCAGGTTATCTTTTGGCTAGTTTTCAGGGTCATGGTGGAACATTATTTCTTGATTGTAATAAAATTTGAACGTTCATCCTGAACAACGCTTTTCCAAGTTGTGAAGTGTCAATGAAATTTCCAGTTTTTTTCAGACAACTCCCCGATGTCAGAAATTACTCTTAAATAACCCAAACCAAAACAGTATTTGAACTTTCAAAATGAGTCAGACTTTTTTTTTTTTTTTTTCCTAATGCAGTGACTTGCTTCCTTCTATTAAACAAATAATTCAGGAAATATTATAAGAAAGATTAGTCTTTAGAAAAAGTATTTTCATGTTAAATTCTTTGTGTGGAAGAAGCAATTTAAAATTTACTAGATAAAATGCCTTTTATTTGCCATTGTGTACTGGCATATTCAAATAATAATGTGTATTGTTCTCTTTATTCCCTGAGATAATGTGTATTTTATTGTGCTTAGGAACCATGACAACACTAAGATATATGTCATATTTAAACCAGATACCACAGTAACATAAGAATAGGAGTACTTGCATAGTTTTAGAAAGAATATAACTGGTTCACTGCAATAGTGATTTGGAATTTATGAAAAACTTTTTTTTTTTGGTATGTGGCTGTGTGGACAGAAAATACTACAGCCCCTATTAACAGATACACTTTTTAGTGTGTCTGCCCAAACAATTAAACATATGGTAGGAATCACAACATAATATTTTTTGACATGGACAAATTAAACATCTGGAATAGATTTACCAAGTTTGAGTATCCTTTTTACTTAGAGGACATAACAGTTTATAAGAGAACGTAGGTGTTTGAAATAAATTTTCTCAGAAAAATAGATGGAAATAGCTGAATTTCACTCTGTATATAACTATAATGCAATAACATAACTTCCTAGAGGGGATGCTGCACATACTGTAGATTCTTCAGAAGCTAATACATACATGACCTGGTCACCACATCCTAATCTTTTTACAGACCTTTTTGTTTGGTAAACTATTTTCTGTACTTGCAAGTTTTATTTTTTGTTTAGATATTATAGCTGTTGGATAAATGATCTAGATCATGACTCATCAGAATGGTTTACTTGGCATATCTACTTTTCATTATCCATGGGAATCCTCTCATAGCCTAAACACTAAAGTAGCTTTTCTGTCACTCATTTTGGCTCTTCCAGTAAGTAATGCAGCTAAGCAAGAGGGAGTATATTGCTGCTATATCTAATTAATCATCCATTTTCAAATGTTTCCTTAGATTACAGCAGCCATTAGACTACTCTAGCTAAATGCCTTACTAATTGTAGCAATCAAAAAATACAGTTGCATAGGAATAAAAGAAAATGAAGGCAAAAATCCTACATCTCCCATTGTTTCCTACAGGAACCACAATTGTGCTAGACTAGAAAGGACTAATGATATATTTATTCTACATATATTCAACTGGGATTTTTAGTTTTCAATACTATGTAAATTTGCTTGGTAGAAAACTAAATTAGAGTCATCTTATCAATGTACTGAGCATCATACTAAACATTGTTGAGCTCCATTCTAAGAATATTTACTCACTTTTAATGGTATCTTTAGAATAAAGATAATTCCAAACTACTGCGGGTTCTCTGCAGGGTGAATTTCATCCTAAAGAAATGCCTTAGCATATTGCATTATTCCAAGAGCAAATTCAAAACTAAACTCAGAGTGAGGAAATGCAAAACATGCAAAATTGCCAGAGATTTTTTTTCTGTAAAAGAAGAAAGCTTTCATAGATTTCTATAATTTTTTATGTATATTGCTGTCTTATAGGACAAAACATAAATAATATTTTTAATCAAGCTGAACATATTTGGACGTTAGTAACTATTTGTGAATTTGTGCTTTGTTTTTCTGAAGTTCTCTTAAATCAGCTTTTAAAATGAACATTACTAAAAGATTCTCTCATTAAAAAGTTCAAAATCTAAATAAGATCATTCCATGAGGATGCCCAGTCTTGCCATGTACCACAGATAATTGGAAAAATGGCAATACTAAGACAGATAGATCTGATCAGATCACTTTTTTATTTTATTATTATGAACAGATACTACAAAGGGCTTTTTGGCTTGCATTTTTTAATATAAATGTATTTACTTTGAAAAAATAAAACCAGCACTAATAAAAACTCATCACATCACAAAAAAAAAATAATCTTAGTCTAAAGGCATTATGCATGTATTTTTGTGAACAGCAAAGGCAAAACTGAATAATTTGTTTCTTTCTTCTTCTTGTACATACAGTTTTCCTGTAGAAATGTATAATCTAGAACTAGCACTTCTTTAATAACATCAAAGAAATATAGATCAATAAACCATAAGTGGATTTCTAGTTTTTGTGAAAAATTCAAGCAACCTCAATAAAAAATCTGAACATTGAAACACAATTTTCAGAACCTGAGAATAACATAGATCCTTTAGAAGGAAAAGAAACTATTGCAATGCATCAACCTATTCTCATTTGTGGTAAAAACTGTACACAAATCAGACATTATAAAATGCCACATATAGTCTCTTGCAGGGTTTTCATTTGAGCTCCTTAGTCATCAGGTATTTGGTTAAGAAAAGATAATAATTTATTAATTCTTACCTATGCTGATGACACCAAGATGAGTGATGTGGCTGACACATCTGGGATGCCAAAAAGAGGGTCCTGGACAAGCTGGCAAAGCGGGCCCATGTGAACTTCATGAAGTTCAACAAGGCCATGTGTAATGTCCTGCATCTGGGCTGGGGAAACCCCCAGCATCAATACAGGCTGGGGAATGAAGGGATAGAGAACAGCATGAGCTGGACATGAGCTGGCCAAGTGTGCTTGCAAGCCAGAAAGCCAATCATATTCTGGGCTGCAGAAAAAGAAGCATGGCCAGCAGGTGGTTTTCCCCCTCTGCTCTAGTGAGATAGCACCTGGAGAACTGTGTCTAGCTCTGGAGTCCTACGCATGGGAAAGTCATGGACCTGTTGGAGTGGGTCCAGAGGAGGGCCACAAAAATGATCAGAGGGCTGGAGCACCTCTCCTATGAAGACAGGCTCAGGGAGCTGGGGTTATTTACTTGGAGAAGAGAAAGCTCTAGGGATACCTTATTGCAGCTTTTTGATACTTAAAAGGGGGTTTAAGAAAGATGGGGACAGTCTTTTTAGCAGGGCTTGTTGTAATAGGACAAGAGATTTTAAACTGAAAGAGGGTAGGTTTAGACTAGATATGAGGGAGAAATTTTTTATGGTGAGGCTGGTGAAACACTGGAACATGTTGCCAAGGGAGGTGTTAGATGCCCCATCTCCAGAAATATTCAAAGGCTGGATGGGGCTTTAAGCAACCTGATCTGGCTGCTGATGTACCTGCTTATTGCAAGGGGGCTGGACTAGATGACCTGTAAAGGTACCTTCCAACCCAAACCATTCTATTATTCTATTTCTTGTCAATCTAATATCACAGTAGAAAGAATGTCATGTGAGTTCAAAAAAGAAAAATAAATCCTCATTGCATATATTTTCATTATGGGAATGTTATGTTTTTAATCCTTTTTGATACTTTGAAAAGAAGTTTTGAAATGCAGTTTTGTTTTGAACTTTCCACATTAAAGCTCAATGTTCTGATTATCTCTTTTTTTTTTTCTTTTTACTTTATTTTTTCCCAGAAAATCAACTAAGAGAACATTTTCCAGACTAATTATAGAAAGTTAATTCAATCCTCTTCTTATTGCTCTTCCTGTGAGTGTTTCCAGGAAAAACTCTTGTTGTTTTTGGAAAGCATTTTTTGTATATGTGAGTACATAAAGAGCATAAATATCTGGTACAGCTTTTACTCTTCTTTTCAAATGTTCTACCATTGTCATTAGAGTTCCTCTGAAAGGTGAATAACTGCGTTTTTCCTCCTGAAGACAACATTTAAATTAGTGGTACTGTGATTTGGAGATAGGAAAGGAAATTCATGAATTGTTCTACAAACCATAGACTGTTTTAAAAAAAAATCCCCATTACTGTTTTTCTATCGATTAAACATAGTCGTCTTAATTATTGAAAAAATGTTGTTTACCTTGTCCAGCTTCAGTGTACTTAACAGAGATCTCATTAACCTGCATGATATTTTTTAATTCAGTGACAGACACAGTCATGAGTAGTCGGCTGGAAATGAGATAATTGGGGTGTGACAGGATTCTTCGTCTGTATCCATAATTCGTACTTCATAATAAAAGGAAATGCAAACGTACCCTATGAAACAAAGTTCTTATGTTAATTTTGTACAAGTTGATAAAATTAATTGCTCTGATATATCAATGCACCATCTTTCAATACAGTGATGAAAGCTCGTATTTCATCAATACAGGGACCATGGGAAATATAGCCTGGTCATCCTCACTTGGTCCTTTAGAATGTGATGAAACCAATCCTGGAAACCATTTCCAGGCACGTGAAGGACAAGAAAATCATCAGGAGTAGTCAACATGGATTCACAAAGAGGAAATCATGCTTTCCCAACTTGATGACCTTCTATGATCAAATTACCAGTAGTGAGTAGGGGATACTGTCTACCTAGACTGCAGGAAGGCTTGTGGCACTGCCTCCCATAACACCCTCACAGAGAAGCTAATGAAGCAGACTGGATGAGCAGACAGTGAAGTGGATTGAAAACTGGCTGAGTGCCTGGGCTCAGAGGATGATAATCAGTAGTATGAAGTCTAGCTACTGATAGCCAATTTAACTTTTGAAAGAATGTAGAATTCTTATCACTTTTACAGAATCTGACTACAGCAAACCTGTGTGAGCCACTTGGCCAAAGAATGGTTATTCAGAAAGGATATGTAGTAGAGAATTAGAAAAAGTCCTTTTTTGGACTCCTGCCAGCACTGGATACTTCCTAGTATATTGCCCAGCCAAATTTGAAAAGATTCGAGCAGAATATGCTTCTTCACTTCCAAAAAAGAAGCATTTAACTGATGAATGGGCATGACTGTCTCAGGGGTTTATTTTGTTATATCTGACAGTATCTTTACATCTCTGGGCTACTATGTTACAGAGTTTTTAGAAGCCATGTTTGAGATGATTCCTTTCTTTTATCTGTTATATTTTTATCTGGAGGAACTTGATCCTATTTTCACCACCAAGAAGAGATCTTTGAACATCAATCGCAGTTTCATTTTCCTTAATGTATAGAAAGGGAGAAAAGTAAAACATTAAATCCACATTATACCCTATGGGTCTACAACAGCTCACTGACAGGCCCTTTTCCATTTTCCCTGATATTTCTGTTATGATAACCACGCTAACAATATTCACAGCTCTCAATACATAATAATTAGGAACACTGAACAGAAGTCACTTAAGAATAAAGAAATAGAAATCCTGAGTGCTGTATCACAGTAAGGGTGTTGTTAGATGTAACTTTAGAAGAGTTATGTTCCTTTCTGCCTAATGAACAAGAGACTCCTTAGCAGCAGAGTTGACTGGCAGAGGTAACATAACAGCAAGAGTACTAGAGAGTGTGGAAGAATTTCAAATAAAATAGTTGCCTTTACTAGCTCTGCAGAAGTTTCAGTAAATGCTGAAGAAGAGAAAATTGCAGGTGCTGACTTCAGAGAGTTGTAAAAAATATTGGTAGAAAATATCCTAAACTATACATTTTAAATTTCTGATTGTTTTTCTCCTGTATTGCCTCCTGCTGCTGGAGGCCCACCTGGTCTCTGTTATATCTCCTATTCAGCATATTTGAAGTTTGTTAGAACTGCTTCAGGGCTGAATATTTTAGAATAATGTTAATACAGCAGATTTTGACATTCAATTGTTCAAATGGCAACAATCGTTTCTTCTTTATTATTATTTTTTGCTAGGTTGAAACTCAAACTCCCTTTAGAGCAGAAGATGCTGAATTGTGAACTAAGAGGACTAGCAGAGCAACAATTTAATTCTTCCCCAGTTGCATCAAGCAGTGCAACAGAAGATTTTTCTATTTAAAACAACAGTCACATGAAGGAAAGAACATCTGGCCAAATCTCTACAAAAATGTTACTAATGAAATACTACTGCACTAAAAAACTGTTACACTATAGAGATAAATGGAAATTCTAAGAGCTACATTTCTTAGAGGTGCTCTTACAGCCAGCAAGTGAATGGTACAAGTCTCAGAGGTGTTGAGCGTATCTCAATTGTCTTTATATTTCTTTCTCTGTTCAAGATCAAAATACATTTTAGATTGACTGTAACCTGCATACACACTTAGAAGTCTGTCTTCAGACATCTGTTTTAAAATCTTTGGCACAGAGAAGAATTTACTCTACAATACAAAATATTTAAGAGAAAAATATGCTCAAGATGATTGATTTTCATAAAGAAGCAAAAATCTTTTAAATTTGTCTTAATATTTCAGTCAATGTATGTTTTCTTTAAATAGAAAATATAAAGATAAATTGAATCTCTATAGGATATGGATTTTAGAAATCTTCAGAGGTAAATTGCTTTAAAGAAGACTTAAATATGGGGTTTGTCTAGATAGGTCAACACATGCAAGCACTTTTAAGACATTATTTTTTGTCTTTGGAAAGACAGTAGGAACGTTATCTACATTCTGCAAGCTCCAGAAATGTTGCTGAAAGGGAGAGGTAATAACTGTTGGCCTACTGTTAAACAGAGTAAGACTTGTTTTGTTATCAAAGCTGCCTAGATGCTTTACGGGTCATTAGCAGCACCTGTACAGGATCCGGTACAGAGAAGGGCAACAAAGCCCTAAAAAGAGGTTGTAGCGAGGCTGGTGTTGGTCTCTTCTCTCAAATTAGTAACGATAGGATGAGGGGAAATGGCCTCAAGTTGCGTCAGGGGAGGTTTAGAATGGATATTAGGAGGAAATTCTTCACTGAGAGGGTGGTTAGGCAGTGGAACAGGCTGCCCAGGGAGGTGGTGGAGTCA
>JAVSBS010024661.1:0-10418 GCA_033124195.1 Coracias cyanogaster | reverse complement strand
TGCCTCTGGAACATGAAGCCAATAGGGAAAACAAAACATTCTGCTAGGTTGTGACTCATCCACAGGTCAACTCCAACTTGAGGCCCACAACTCAGGCCCAGCACTTCAGTGCTGAATATTCAGAAATGGTGTACATTCAAATTTAGGATACAGAAGATTTCCCATCCCTTTAAATCTGGCTCAAGAGTCTACCACCAGAAGCAGGACTGCTCCAAACAGTTCTCATGCACAGGTAACCAGGAGACTGAAGACTTCAACACATCTCTCTCTGCCCAAGCTAGCAGAGTAGTCCTTTACAATATGAAGCTTAGATCACCAGAAAATAGGAATTTTTAAATCTTCATTAGCATCTCTCTGCTGGTTTGGCCATGCCCTGATTCATTATGATTTAAACTGAAAATTTGTAACAATTTCATCTAATCATCAGGCATTTGAATAGTAAATTACTCAGCTTTCCCAAGTCTTTTTTCAAATTTATGTTAAAAAAAATCAGAAGAAAATATTTTAATATTTAAACTATTCATATGTTTGTGATTATTTGGTATCCCAATTTACAAGCATGCTTTTGATGAATTTAGACACACTCCTGTTTGTCATAGAAGTGCTTAATCCTTTACTTCTCATATAGGAAGGAATGCTTTTGCATCCTATTGCATGACTTAATTTCCACCACTTTCCTCTCCAAGCCAATCCTGTTTGCAACTCATCTGCCAGCTCTGAATTCTCTCATTACTTGCTGGCTCTCAGTGCCGAGACCCAAATAAAACTGCAGTAATATTGATACCAGAAAGCAATCAGGCTAATGTCCAAGTTTTGGCGGGGTAAGAAGCATTGGCTTGTGTCCTTCAATGGAGCTTGTTCCCAAAATACTCTGGGACCTCCCAGTTTGTAAAAACATGGTTGTGCTAAGATTTGTACTGAGCTTTACTAAACGTACAGTCAACCTAGACCAAAGCCTTGGTTGCTTTGGTTTTGTGCAGTCCTTCTGCAGAAGTGATCTGAACTTCTGAATCCCCCACTTAAGAGCACTAGTACCTATGGCAGATGGTTGTGTGAGGTGCCAGGCAGGATCACATTGGAGAGATGACACACCGAAGGTCACAACAGATTTTAATGGAATATGGGGGATTTTAGTATTTTCCCTCATTACGAAGAATTTAAAGATTGCCCATAACAGCACTGATGTAACAGGAACAAAGTTTATGGGGAAAAAGTAGAATTCTGACAAGGTTATGGCCAATTTATTGGCGGATGATTGGAATAATTTCTAGAAAAGCTCTTTTATTTTAAATAAGTCTGGAAACAACTTAAAAGCCTGTTCCAATTATTCAAGATTTGAATAAAAACAGAGCTTGAGACAGCTAAAACATTATAAAAGCATGGTATACAGTAACGGCACCCTGCTAATTTCAACTGCAAATTAAAATGCAGCACCCTCTATTTTCCAGTCCTGTAACTGGTGGTGCTTTGATGCAGCTAGAAACCTGAACACAGGTAAGATTTATTTTTTAAAGCAGTCATGGAGTTTACAAGAATTAATACTGTTTGGGGAATTAAGATTTAAAAAAAAAAACAAAAATCCAGTCAGAACAAAACAAAGCTATAACGGGGCCGTGCGAGCAGCAGCTCCTGCTCCCGCGGCGGGGATTTCCGAAGGCCCAGGCCCGGCAGCCCCGGGGAGACCCATGGCCCCGGCCGTGCGTGCTGTTGCCGGGTGATCTCGGCTTTCTGTTGTGGCTCGTTAATCACCGATGTAACTCCTGGGCAAGCCCCAGAGGGCAGGGCTCGGCCTGGCCCTGGGATATGGAGCCCTGGCTCCTGCCGCTGCTTCCTGGCCCCTGCTACAGGCCTTACCCGCGTGTCCGGCCTGGGCAGAGGGGCTGGTGCCGGGGGTCGGGGTAGCTGGGCGGTCTGGAGCAGAGAGAGCGGCGGCCTCCTCCCCGGCCCCAGCAGCCCCAGCCCCGGCGCGGCCCGCAGGTGGGGCCTGTGGGCGGGGGCGTCCGTCCCGCCCAGGGCCGTGGTTCGGCTGGCCGCGGAGAGCCGACCGCTGGCAGGTGAGGGTTAACAGGGCCAGGCGGGTCCGCCGGTGGGCGGCCGGGGAGGGGTCCGGGGCAACTGGACGGGACCGGGGGTACCCCCGGCAGCGGGGAGGCCCTCGGGCCGGCGGCTGTGCGGGGCGGGCCGCTGGCGCTGGCGGCCGCTCCCGCAGCGCCCCGCGCCGCCATGCCCGCCGGGAGAAGCCTTGTCAGGAAAAGAGGACCCTTGGGGGTTGCTGCTGAGGGGAAGGGGTTTGTTGCTGCTGAGGGGACGGGCTTCAGAAGCCACCTCGTCCACCCGTGTGTGGTATTGGGGGTATTGGTTGGTCGGTCGTTAAGGCTTTGCAGCCCAGTGTTTCAAGAAACCTTTTGCATGTTTATACAGATAAGTATCTTTTTTCCTGTATGACTGCTTGCCCTGTTAGTTGACGTGGACCGTTTCTCATAAATGAAGCGGAGCTGGGAATAGTCTTGTGGCTAACTTCTTCTGACTGCCACTGACCTTCCTATCCCTCCAGCTTAGTGAACTCAAGTTGGGGACCGTAGAATCATAGAATCATGGAATGGTTTGGGTTGGAAGGGACTTTTAAGATTGTCTAGTTCCAACTGCGCTTCCAGGGGCAGGGACACTTTCCACTAGACCAGGTCCCTCAAAGCCCCATTCAGCCTAGGCTTGAACACATCTAGTGTTGGAGCATCTACAACCTCCCTGGGCTTTCTGATGCACCAGAGCGCTGTATCAGACACGTGAGGTTGATGCTAGACAGCAGATACAGTCATGTACACCCATAAAATTAGTAAGACAAAACCTACAGTATATGGCTATCAAGGATTTACTGTTTGTTGGTGCATGAGGAGCCATGTCCATGCTCACAGAACCACTTTTCATAAATTCCTGTTAATGTGAATTGATACTGATCTGCGGAAAAGAACCTCTCAATGCAGAAAGAGTTGTGAAGCAGGTATGTTTATTACAGCACCAGGTGCGAGGGGGATTGCTCCTCCAAACTTGCACATCCAGATTTTCTTTGTACTCCTAGTTATACTAGTATACACAATGCCTAGGTGGGGTTAGTACAATTATTTCTTAGAATAGGTGAGGTTAGTACAATTATTTCTTAGAAGTTATTGTCATAGAGTCCTCCTCTTTACGCCTGCGCACTGCCTCCTGGTGGTCTCTTTTGGTGGTTGCCAAGATGAAGGCTCAACATCTTCCTCACCAGTGTACTTTTGACTCCTGCTGGATTTGGCAACCTGAGCGGTTCCAGCTGGTTTTCTCAACAGTGTAGCATCCCGTGAGTTTTTCTCAACAGTGTAGCATCCTGTGAAGGCGCCTACTTCCCTCCCTTATTTCAGGGAGGTTCTATGTAGATGCCTCTCTCTCTTATCTTCAAGGCTGCTCTACTCCCTTGCTCCTTTGTCTCTCAGCACAGCTTGTTGGGGGGGGTTGGAATTTAAGGGGGTTTTTTTGGGGGGGTAGTGCAAAGTCTACCTTCTAATTCTTATATTTTCCACGTCAATACTGGGTGGCCAAGCTGCCTGCCAGATGAGATACAACACAAATGCTGTGGCGCTGTTTATATCTTTTCATGAATTGTGTAATGGTTGAGGCTACTGAAAAAGGTGATAGTTGAAGAAATAGGAAAAATATATCTATTGGTATATAAACAGAGGAATTAGTGACTTTGATGGGGGGGGTGTGGCATTTCTTTACTATGCTGTGTAGTGAATAAATGTCATAATTCTATTCACTTGATTTCAGTAAGTCTGGAGATTTCTTTCAAGCTGAGTGTTTATGATATATGAGTCAACTTCCTCTTTAAGTGCACTTACATATAAGTGGTATTTTTTTATTTGCTATTCATAAAGATTTATACTATGTGCGACAAATGCTGTCTTTTCTAGTATTATTGCGGTTCGTAACTGCAAAACAGTATGGTCTGTGGACAGCTTCACTTGAAACTGAGAACAGTCAAATTAATTCAGTTTTCCTTCCATTCCATTGACAAGCATGCTGGCTAGAAGGGAAGTGTATTTCTGATATTGGGAAGCAGCTATTAAAACTCTCTTATGCATTTAAACCTGCTGGTTTTGAGACAGTTCTATTTTGTGGGCATCCGATGAGGGTACATGAGAGATACTTGATGTGTTACTTCTTCCAAAATGGTTTAGGGGGTGAGAAATGTCTTGTTCAAGAGCTTCCTCAGCTGCTTGGTCTTTGGAAAAAAGATAGGAAAAAATGTTGTGAACACCTCCAGGCCTGGCTGTAAAGCAATATAGTTCAGTTTTGTTTCCCAGCCTTCTCTTTAGTTCCCACTCTACTATTTCAAGCCTTCAGTCTTCTTATCTTTATCGCTATTGCTTGTACTTGGATAACAGCCACTTGTCTTTCAGGAGTCTATCTGTATCCAAAATACAGATGTTCTCAGAAGAGAAATTTGCACATCCCTTTGTGCCTTTTATGTACACAAGAAGCACCCTCTTTGCCTCCTTGTGATGCTACCGGTGTTGCTCATTGAACTGTTGTGCTAACAGTTGTCCTGATTGTTGTCCTCAGTTTAGTGGATTATGAACTGACAGCAGAAGTGGGGAGGTACTTTCTTGTCTGTTTTCTGTGCTTTCAAAACCAGTATTGTGCTGAGATAGGTGCTTGCTGTTCACAACCCAAACTCTGAGTGTCATGAAGAACAGCTGTCCGGTAACTGTCCGTTAAATTTTAGGCACAGGTGTTTTCAGATCCCTTCTTCTGCCTACCCTGTTACTACTCTGACTTGCAGATCTGACCAAGCTTAAGGAAAACAGTGTGGAAGTGTATTGGCAAGAACATGGAAACTTGATCACAACAGTAGGTTTCTGCTTCATAGCTGAGGCAGTTCTAGTCAGCCAGCTCACTGAGAGTATATATGTATTTTTAAAGTTTATTTTTAAGTGTGCTGAGACTGTATGAGGAGATGCTGGATTTGGGTCCAAATCAGATTGATTTAGCGTTTATAGGACTTGGGCTTATTATAAACTTCATTTTTTTCTATCCTCACATTCTTTCTTCATCTCTCTCCAGCAAACTCCTAACACAAAAATTCATGTTTCATTGAAGATTTTCTTAACTAAACAATGGCAAAAATATTTCTGGGCTTTGAAGACCATTCTCTGCTTTACAAGAATGATGGTGTCCTTGGACCTTGAGGGTTTTTTTCTCCTCAGCTGAGTAATCTGCTTGAGATTCAGCTCATTTCTTCCCTAGACAAAGGCTTTTCTATCTTCTGGTTCTTCCCAGCTGAGCATTGTATTAGCTAAGCTTGGTGTTTTCTGCTTGGCACAGAGTTCAGGAATCCAGACTATGATTTACAGTGTTGCAACCGTGCAGTGTATCTGCACAGGGCAGAGCACTTCATCTCGTCTTGTCTTTATTAAGGTGACATTTGTCTTTTTGGGAAAGTGTATTCATCAAATCATCTTAATAGTAGTGTGCCTTGCAGGTCAGCAAAAATGGCTTTGGCAAAGAAGCCACAGATAGTAACTGGGAACCCTACACATCTTGAAAGTCCTGACACCACAAACATTGGTTTACTTGCTGCATATTCTAAAAAGGTATCTTTTGTGGTCAGATAGAGAAGTAGTTTGAGCTCCAGGTCTCTGTCAGATGCTGTCCTTGTTTCTGTGAAGTCATACACGTCTTCTGGTCAAATTAGTGCAAAAACATCCTGAAAGCTTTTTTTTTCTTTCTTTCTTTTTCTTTCTAAGCAGAAGAGTTTCAATTCCGTTTAGGTAATCTGGTACTTCATTCTAGTGAAGAATAGTGCTTTTGATCGTGTTTTTTTTCAGTATTCTCCATGGATCCATCAGTGCTGCATCTAACACTAGGATGTTGGTGCTTGCCTCCCACAAGAAGAAGCTGTTTGTCTGAGGCCCAGAACCTCTGTAAAGAGGCAGTAAAAGTTGCTTCTACAGGGTTAGCAGCTCTCAGTTTTGGGGAGCAGATCCTGGGAAAGGAGAAAGAGATGTGGCCTCCACATGAGCCACCAGAGGTCAGGAAGCAACACTGGCCGGTTGTGTAGAGCATGCTGGGCTGGGTGTACACTGACTCGTTCCCATACTGGACCAGTGTCGCTCACCTGCATTCGGTAACGGGATTTTTAACAGGGGTTGCTGGCTCAGCGTGGGGCGTTTCATGGCTGCCTGCTGGAGAAGTAACAGTTTGTGTTCCTGCTTTCCCCTCCAGGCCTGTGTGCTGCCATCCTCCTTTGCCACTATGTTTTGTGTGATGGAGGCAGGAAAAGGGAGAGGAAAAAAGGATTCTGAGCAAGTATGTCTGACCTGGGGAGAGGGGGTATGTAATTTGTTCTGAGGGATGTGGGAGGGTGCAGGGAAAAAGCTTAAGAATGGTTGTACTGAACTAAACTATGTAGCAAAAGGGAAGGTCCTTTCTGTTTGGTCAGAGTATCCGCATCTTTTTTTATTTATTTTTAGACTGGCAAAAAGAACAAATTCTGCTATTCTGTGCTGTTAATCCTAAATATCCATAACTATGCACCAGACCCGTGTCTAGCTTTCTGTGCTAAAGCTGCTAAGCTCCTCACAGTTCTCTTGTATTATTCCTCCCCAGACAGGAAGACTAGTTGTTTAGGTTTTTTTGTAAATCTTTTTGACCAAATTTCTTTTCTTAGCCCTCTTCTGAGCTTTTAACCTGACTTCTAACCCTCAAAGCATTGTCATAAATGCGTGTTATAGCAACCAGAGCAAGCACTGTGATGAATATATACTTTAAGTAGGTTTTATATGGAACTTAAGCATATTTTTGGATTCAACTAACACTGGGGCTTTTTATTTTTCCTGAAGCTCTATTCCACCTCTGGGAAAGGTAATTTTTATTTTATTGTTTATGTAAGATGTGTAGAAAATTTAAGAAACATACATGGGCTTATGGAGAGTTGAATAATATCTTCAGAGACTACCGGAATGGATTTCCTGCATTTAAAATCGTGCCGTTCAGGTAATACATTAAACTGATAAACACTTAGGTGATCTCTGTCATCCAGTTTTAGGAAAGGATATGCAGTTTAGTGGACAAGCATGTGAAATTCACTGCAACTCTTCTCAAGATGGTTCTTCTTTGGAAGAGATGATGGCTGCTTTGAAATTTCTGTAATGTCTTTATATTAAAGAGAATGCCTAGTAAGAGATACTGTTCTGTATGCAATAGTAATGCTTCTTATGAGACACAGACAGTCAGACCCCTGCATATAATCTGTTTAGGATCATTTGTTGTAAAGCACTGGCCTCTTGGAAACAAGTAACCCATCTTGGTATCTGCATTAGTGAAAATAGATAAGGTAAGAAAAATATTTCTCTACTATGTGGAAGTTGATAGATGTATGGAAGTGTAGATGATATATGTATATACATATTTACAAGATTAGAGCCTAAAAAAGAAAATAAGTTCTACTGAAAATGTGCAAATGAAGGGAAAAGTGTATTCTAGTGAAATAAAGTGTCATAATTCAATACAAAATTTGTTTTTTGCAGAACAGTAAGATTGTGACTTGCACTTACACAATCAGCAACTGGAAAAATGCCAGGTTCTAAAAGTAACTTGGTCTCGTTACATCAAGATGTTGTAAATGATACCTCTGACTTGAGTGAAATGAAAATTTCAGATGAAAAAGGATCTGTGGAAAAGAGAACAATGACTCTGATTGAGAAGAATGGGTTTCACGACTCCGTATACATAAACGCAGCTAAGATTTTTCAAGGCATTCATAGTGAAAAGCGTAAGGATAGAATATTGGTGCGCTATGCTGGTGATGACTCAGTATCTGCCATGCTGACTTTTAAAGATGAGTATTCCCAGCGAGTATCTTATGAACTTGCTTTCAGTGCTCTAAAATGTAAGTACAAAACTTTTCCAACTGCCAACAGAAATGGTGCAGCAGGGAAAATATAGAAAACCAAAGTGTTTGTTTTCTGCCTGACAGCAGAAATTCTGGGGGATTTTTCTGTTAAACCACAGGTTCCTACTACACTACTTATATCCTGAAAATATCTAAATATATCTGAACGTTGTTAGCATTTTGTGAAATCAAACATTTAGACTCTATACTTTGTCATATAAAGGTATTACACTTAGAGTTGCTACTGCTTGAGGTTGAATTTGTCCTTAATTTTCATGATGTTTAAACCTTCAGCTTTATCTTCTGTGATTTATAAATTTTTCTTCCATAGAATCTTTTAGATTTCATAGAGTAACTTGTCAACACTGTCTTTTTTTGCAGATCAAGATATTCTTGAAGAACTATTGTTAGATAGTTGTGTTTACCCATGCCATTCAATAGTAAGTGAACATTCTTGAGAGGAATAAATTTTGTATTTTCTGAGTTGCTGTTATTAGAGTATTTTCTGAGTATTCTGCAACATTCTTCAAAACAATAATATATCGTAGCCTGAGACTGAAATATTGCTGTCCTTTTTAGATAGTTGTCTAAAGCATCAATCTCCAAGGTACTAGATACATTGTTTGTGAGATTCTTGTTGCACCTTACTGCTGAGGCTCTAAACCTGCAAAGAGAGAAGGTAGGACAGTGAACCATAATGCTTGCTGCAGTGTAACACTTAATCACCGATGATGTCCATATGCTTTCTCCCAGCTGTGTGTCCTTGTGAGTGGGGAAAAAAGTCATGTTCCCTTCCTGTCCCTAGTAGTTGTAAAGCATGGAGTGAACCTCATCAGACAAAAGAATGCATTGAACCCATGTTTCATTTCCTGGGTGTCCTGAAAATCTAGACCTGGCAGAGTAATCTGCTGTTCCTTCCAGTGTAGTCTTTGATGCCCTTGAAAATTACAAGATTAATTTGAACCGATGTTATTTGTGGAGGTTGATGTGAGCAGGCAAATGATCTAACACATTTAATTTTTGCCCTGTTTTTGTCAGGAAGTAACTTGAGTTTTCTAGCTAATTTCATTTGTATTTGTGGGAAAGTAAGAATTTCAAAGGCACAAGAACTGTGGGAATTTTATTAAAAGAGGTAGACAAAGAGTAACGGAAGTCCTGTTCATTACTGTCTCTAAGAAGATGTTCCCTGGTGTAAAAAATTAGACATGGGAAGGAGATTTTACAAGAGTCCCGACTGAAGAGTGGTCGTTATATACTGAGCTTATTGTTTATTGTAGACGGAAGAATCCCATAAGATACAAATTGATAGACAAGAAACTTTTTTTAGCTTAGCTGTTCAAGGAACTACTTTATGTGGAGGAAATAATTTCAAAGTTTAAATTCTGATAATGTGAAAAGTTGTTAAGATATAGAATATTATCTGTGTGTATGGAGAATATTTTTAATTTTGATAAACTAGATAGCTTTACAATTGTGTATTTCAGTTAAAAAAAAATCTTCAGTGCTTTACTAATTCTCCATAAGGAATTACTTTCATTTCTTACAAATAAGCATTTCATTGGTGTTTTTAATGCCTCTTACATAGGAGACAGCTGTTTGATGTTATAGAATGATTTGGGTTGGAAGGGACCTTAAAGATCATCTAGATCCAGCCCAGTGCTATAGGCAGGGACACTTCCCACTAGACCAGGTTGCTCAAGGCCCCATCCAACCTGGCCTTGAACACTTCCAGGGAAGGGACATCCACAGTTTGTCTGGGCAGCGTGTTGCAGTGTCTCAGCACCCTCACACTGAAGAATTTCTTCCTAATATCTAATCTGAATCTACCCACTTTCAATTTGAAGACATTACCCCTCATCCTGTCACTACATGCCCTTGTAAAAAGTCCCTGTCCAGCTCTCTTGTAGGTTTTGCAACTTTAGGTACTGAAAGGCTGCAGTAAAGTCTCCACAGAGCCTTCTCTTCTCCAGGCTGAACAGCCCCAACTCTCTCAGCCTGTCCAAACAGGGGAGGTGTTCCAGCCCTCTGATCATCTTCATGCACCTCCTCTGTACCTGTTCAAACAGGTCCATGTCTTTATGTTGAGGGCCCCAGAGCTGGATGGAGTACTCCAGATGGGGGTCTCCCCAGAGCAGAGCAGAAGGGGAGGAACACCTCCCTTTACCTGCTGGTCACAATTATTTTGATGCAGCCCAGGATGCAGCTGGCTTTCTGGGCTGCAGACGGGTATTACTGGGTCATGTTGAGCTTCTCAGGAACCAACACCTCGAAGTCCTTCTCCTCGGGCCCACTCTTAATCCATTATTCGCCCAGCCTGGGCCCATGCTTGGGATTACCCTGACCCAGGTGCATGACCTTGCACTTGGCTTTGTTGAACTTCATGGGGTTCACATGGACCCACTTCTCAAGCCTGCCAGGGTTGCTCTGGATGGCATCCCTTTCCTCCAGTGTGTCAGCCACACCATACATCTTGGTGTCATTGGCAAACTTGCTG
>JAVSBS010024660.1:0-21631 GCA_033124195.1 Coracias cyanogaster | reverse complement strand
TTATTTTGATTGATTATCCGTCGTGTAATGCAGAGCTGTAATTCCGTCAAGCCATCAAAGCGATTGGGCAATTATATAAATCATGGGAGGAACGTGCAAAGGGCTTGTCGTTAGAAACTCGAAATGGAATTTCCTTATATTACATCGCTGCCTATTGGCTTGTTTTTTTTATTAATACACAGCCAGATTCTTTTGGTTGCAAATTTGCTTACATGCCTCTCTCATCCACCGACTCACTGGTTACTGCGGATGACACGTCGTATCAACATTAATAAAGACATTTTATGCTGTCTTCCACTCGACAGGAAATTTCCAAAGCGAACCAAGACTGAAACGCAGGCGGTGTGACCAGAAATCACACCCCGTGCCATGTAACCCAACCCCTTAGAAACGGCTGAACTTAATAATCCCAACCGTGTGGAATCCGTACGGAAGAGGAGACTTCCCACCTTCAGCTGGGATATGATGAAGGATGCTACAGGGAGCCCTTGGTACCGCTCAGGTTTCGTTATTTATAATCTTCTAGAAACCCTTTACTGCTGAATAGATCTTGCGTTGTGGACATAATTATATGTATAAGCATTACCATAATTAAATCTACAGTAAAGTAAGTAAGACAGTTTATGATGCATTATCCAAGCATTGTGATCGAGTTTTTATACCTATTTAGTTGCGATTTAGTAGCAACAACCACCGCAGGCTTTAGGATGCTCCTGATGGAAGCAGCTGCTTTGGGAGCTTTAACTCCTCCTCATTACCTTCCTACGTGACCACGATCCCAAGCAGCGGGGAGGAGGAGAGCCAGGGCAGAGCTCCCCAAAGCTCATCCTCTTCCAGTCCAAACGAGCAGCAAATCCCAAAATTTGGGTAAAAGGCACCAAACCCGCAGCCTCACTGATGCTGCTGTCAGTGGGCTCTGGCTTGGCTGCATCTGCTGATCCCAGCTGCAGAGACCATCCCTGGCTGAGACAGGGCCCAGCTCCTGCCTTAAAATAAAAATCATCACGGGTTTGTAAGAGCCGACAGCGAAACTCTCCTTGCCTTCAACGAGAGCAGATATCACCGCGCTGCTCTGCTCTCCCAGCCCAGCAGGGAACTGCTCGGGGAGAACACCACTGAAGTCACCACGATTATTTGCCTTTGTTGGGTTTTCTCCTTTTTCTTTTTTTTTTTTTTTCTTTAAAGAGAAAAATAAATCCAACTGCTCTGCTTGAACTGTGGGCCCTAAATCAGTATTCATAACCTGTCTTTTAGAGATTCGGAGAGGGGGGGAAAAAGGAAAGAAAAAGCCATGCTGAGCTGTGCACTGAAAAGCCACCCAAGATAAACTGAAAAAGTACTAACCATCATGCCATTAAGTGAGAGAAGACTACAACTTTGATGTGACACTTGGCTGTTCACTGACAGTATAAACTATTGCACACTAAAAAAGTTTGTTAAATGCTCCATAAACTTTAACACATTGCTGAAACACTTGGAACCGAGAATTTTATTTGGCCATCCACAAAACCACGCTTCGTAACCGGCAAAAAAACAGCAAATGTGTATTTTCCGCTAGAAATTACGGGCATGTTTTCACTTGTAGAGTTCGAAACAGTGAAATTAATATGGGTAGATTTCAAAATTCCCTGAGAAGAAATCGCCCGCATCATGTCTGCTTTAGAAGGGCAGCTAAAACCTCCAACAGTGATCAAGTCTTTGGGGTTCATCCCTCCAACAGCACCTCTGACCTTTGTATTTTGAGAAACAACCAACTCCTGGACATCAGGCAGCGCCAGGAGAGCACTGAAGCACTAGAAGAGCTCTGCAAATGGCAGGGAAAACAGCAGAGTGGAGTCCATGCTTCAGCTTTTCTACAGATTTGCCAAGACTTGCATTTGCAAAGCTATTCCAGGAGATCTAAAGCAGGGTACCAGCCAAGAAGCACAACTAATCTTTAAAAAAAAATCCCCATGTTTTAATATTAATGTTCATTCGTCGTCACAAGGAAAACTGGGTCTTTCTCACAATTTTGACATTTTTCTCTCAAAAGCAGGGGGGAAGACAATCAACGCCCCAAAGGCGTGAAGCACCACATGAGCCACCTCTCATCACCTCGATCTCCATAAAAATTTCACACCAGACCTAAGACACTTTCCAAGGGAATTTTTTCTCCAACGAAACTTGCTGAGAACCCTAAAATCCACCAGCTGGCTTAAGCATCATTGGCTTTGCATAAAACCTAAAGCCACTTTTAACATGTCACTCATCTTCCCTGTTAAGCCTCATGGAAACCGTGTGTCGCGCGGCTCCCCGCTTAGGGACAGCCACGGATTTGGACGAGTCACTGAGAGACAGAGAAGGATCAATATCAAACCTACACCCCACACCCCTGCGCTTGCACATTGAGACCACGGATGCAGGGACAGGGGAGGGTACAGTCGCACGTCCTCCCAGCCCACAAAACCTCACAGAATAGTAGGGGTCGGAAGGGACCTCTGGAGATCATCAAGTCCAACCCCCCTGCCAAAGCAGGTTCACCCAGGGCCAATTACACAGGAATGTGTCCAGGCAGGTTTTGAAAGTCTCCAGAGAAAGAGACTCCACAAGCTTTCTGGGCAGCCTGTTCCAGTGCTCTGGAACCCTCACGGTAAAGAAGTTTCTCCTCACGTTGAGGTAGAACCTCTTGGGTTCCAGTTTGTGCCCACTGCCCTCACAGCAAAGAAGTTTCTCCTCACATTGAGGTAGAACCTCCTGGGTTCCAGTTTGTGCCCGCTGCCCTCAAGGTAAAGAATTTTCTCCTCACATTGAGGTAGAACCTCCTGGGTTCCAGTCTGTGCCCAGTGCCCTCACGGTAAAGAATTTTCTCCTCACATTGAGGTAGAACCTCTTGGGTTCCAGTTTGTGCCCAGTGCCCTCATGGTAAAGAAGTTTCTCCTCACGTTGAGGTAGAACCTCCTGGGTTCCAGTTTGTGCCCACTGCCCTCATAGTAAAGAAGTTTCTCCTCATGTTGAGGTAGAAACATGGGTTTCTACCTCACATCCTGGGTTCCAGTTTGTGCCTGTTGCCCCTCCTCCCATCGCTGGGCTCCAATGAAAAGACACACAGCCCGTCGCAATCTTCTGCTGGTTTATAGCAAGCAGTTACTCCAGCGCCGGCGCGAGGGAGAAGCAGGGATGGAAATTCATTTTGAATCACAACTATACCTGGGGCTAAATCATTTGGATGGGGCGATTTACACATTCCCACCTCTCAGGGCAGTGCATAAAGCACAGCGCGGGCCCATCTTTCATCTCAGGATATTGCTCCGGAACGCGCTGTCAGGCGAGTGTTTCATGGCACACGAGCGAGGCTGAACCCGGCGCACGCAGCGAGCGGCACTCGGTGCTTCGCACGATGCTCCACCTCCGGTAAGAGAAATGGACTCCTGGTAATGGACTACAATTCCTTCCCCTCCAGGAAGGCAGCGCTGCAACCATCAAACACGTCAGGCTGGAGGCAAGGGTGATTCATCTCGTCCAGCACACCATCACTGGCAGCACCCAAAAGCAGACGCTTCGCAGGGATTACCTGTCTGGGTGAAGTTCCTTCCTAGCTCCAAGCCACCAGCGCTTGGCAGAGGACCTGACGCAGGATGAGATCAGTCTGGGGACAGGGACCCCAGAGAAGCGCTTGTCTATAGGGTCCTACAGCATCCAAGACACCAAATCCATTAACGCTGGAGAAAGGGCAGCAATTAACCAAGTTTTCACTCCTTGATGAGTACTCAATGCATCGAGACATTAAAAGCATTCCAAGGAGAAAAGGACCTGTAGGATACTGCAATATAGGGGCTGGGAAGACCAGAGCTCTCCTGGCTATCCGAGTTTGTCTCCAGCAGGAGTTAACCCACCTGGGAAGCCTGAAGGAGCCTCAATTTCTGCAATCTTGGGGCAGCCACCTCCAGCCCCAGCGCAAACACCAGGTCTTGGTTAGCGAGATAATCCTTGAATTCGAGCAGTTCTCATTTCACAGAACACCCCCACAGCTGCTCACTAGCCTGCACGGCTTTTTACAGGGAGTCCTCCTCTCCCCCTTCCCAAAATATTTCCTGCCTTTTGCCCCTAAGTTTCATATAAACACATTTGCAGGGTGGTAGCTGCAACTTCACCCCTTATTTTTAATTTTTATTTTTTCAGACCAGTGTTTTAAGGCTTTCCAACTTCAGAAACCTTGCAGACACAAGACTTGCTGCATTGCCATGGCCTTTAGCCACCGCTTTGCTCAACACAGGGAAGAAATCAAAATTCCAAAGGCAGTTCAATAACCCTGACATTATAGCTATAGCAACACAAAGAAAGACAAAAGATGCCCCAGTCCAAACCCTCCAACATCCCTCAGGTGTCTCTCCTGTTCTGCAGTACTTACCTCAATCCCTAACTTTTGTTCACTTCACCTGCATTTCCTGCTCTTCCCCACCTGCAATTTTCTCAATTTCTGCTGGAAAAGGGGATTTAAAAAAAAAAAAAAAAAATCACCCATGAGGGCTGATTTTACAGCAGGAGCAGGGATCTCCCTGCCTGGCTGGGGCTGTATCTGCTGCCCAGGGCTCACATCAGGCAGGTGGAAGGAGCTGCGTGTGGGGCAGCTCCACGACCCTCCCCACCACACGGAACAAATCCAGTCCTGAACAAAACTGATGTTTACGACACACGCGTGTGCATGGGTAGCCCCAAAACATGAATCAAAGGCCGGAGAGCTGACCTCTCCACAGCAGCGTTTCCAGGAGGCAAAGCCAATAGACATTAAATCTTCTGGGCAGTTTTCACACGTGGATTTGATCCTCAAACACGGCGCTGGTTGCAGATTGGATTTCCCTGTGGCTATTCCTCGAGGTGCCCATTTCCGCAGGTTCCCGGTGGCCCTCGCCACTATGCAAACCATCCGGCTCCTGCAGACAGACAAGGGACGGGGTATTTCCACCCACACATGAACACCGGCTGGCACAGAGAGCTCCAGGAACGGGCCGTGCGACGCATCCTGGCAATATCCCCAGGAGGCTGGGCCTACCCCAAGAAAAACAGCAATTTTCCCAACTTCCAAGCCAGAGAGTATTGAAATATCTACCCTGCAGGGGAAGCTTTTAAAAATCAGGATTTTCTTTCCTAATGCTTCACTCAAGGAGATCAGGGGCAGGAGATGTCCCACATCCCCCTCCTCCTGCTCCAGCGATTCCCTGTGCGGCCCATCTGGTGACCATGGAAAGATGGATGGACAGGGACATACAAACTACCCAGATCCTGTAACAGAGCACGGGGAGAGGTTGCCACTGGCTTCCTTAAGTAAAGGATAAAGTTTTAATTTAAGCTGACCTCTGGGGAGAGAAGGAGGTTATTGAATCCATAGGAAGCAGCAGGGAATGAACCAAGTGACCCCGAGGCCAGGCACAAGCAACCGGGATTCCCAAGGGTTACAAAGCTGGAGGGACAGACCAGCACCACATTTGCTGTGGATTTTTTTTCATCCCCTGCTCAGGACGCACACACATTTCCCTTGGGCTGCCTTACAGAGCAAAGAAATACCATTTCTTTGGGAAAACTGGAAAGACTATTTTCTTCCCAACCCTTCCTCTTCTCTGAATCCTGCTCACCTCTTTGCAGCTTGCAGAAAAGCGCCCCTAATCCCCAAATTCTCTCTCTACCTGCAGCAAGAGCTGAAACCTTACCCATCCCCTCCCCCAGCCCTCCAACCACACTAATCCATCAAATTCCCTGGCCTTGCAGCCCACCCCCAGCCCGGACAGCCGCAATCCTGGCACCAGATGTCCACTGACAAAGGCAGCGCCGAGCATCAAAAAGCAGTCGCCCCATCACCCCTGTCCCGATGGGGCCCCTGGGCAAAAAGCGAGTTCAAAGTGCAAGAACCCGCCTGCACAGCCCAGCATCCTTCTGCTGCTGGGCACCAGCACGTCCGAGGGTCACATCCCTCGCTGGGGACACGAGGACAAAACTCAAACCGTGTCTGAGCCTGCCCAGGAGTTACAATTCCCTCTCTTGGATCAGGGATTTACAACAGGGGTCACTGATGGAAAATAAAAGGGATTTTTTTTTTTTTTTTTAAATATATATCTATCACAACCCAAGCAAGACATCTGTGCTCTGTCCACACAACAGCTGAAGCAGCATTAGCAACGACTTTGTTTAAATACGACTGTTGCAAACCTCTTCCCGGCATCCTCCTCATCGCCTGCCAGGAGGATTTTGCTAGCCAAACCACGCTCCAGATTAGCCATCTGGATTATCTGTCTTTGCTAAACCCGACCGCAAGACCGGCCTTTAAGACAACACACCCATCTCCAGGGATTTGCTCACAGAAAGAAAAGTGGAGGGGGGGGGATAATCGCCACTCCACATCCTCAGTGACTTTTCAAATGTGCTGATTTTTCACCATTTCTTCCGTTTTTCTTCTGTTTGGAGGGGGGGGGTGGTACTATTGCTTCCGGTATTAGGGCACGTTATTTACATCAGCCTCCTCCATCAAGTCCCACTGGGCAGCTCACAGTCTCAACCCCCATCCTTATTTCACAAATGCGATTTTAAGCTTTCCCACATTTCCCACAGAGAAACGGGAGAAGCAACGTGCTGGCAGGCGCAGCCCGTCCCACCGCCGCGCAGGAGGGACAGGCTGTGCAGGCGAAAACCCTGCCCGAAACCCACCCCAGAAATACTGCCTTAATGGAACCAGCCCAAGAGCAAAACCCAGCGTCCCGCCGAACGCCAGCAACGCCCCGTTTCTACAACTAATTAATTGCAACAATCTCCCCAGTCGGGTTTTGAAATGGCTCCAGTTAATGGTTTCCCAGATTGGTACGGGTGCCGCACGATGAGCATCTCTCCTCCCTCCCACACCCTGAGCATCCCTGCATCCCGGGGACAGCCCCCGTCCCATCCCACGCTCCTACCTCGCTCCTCCGCAGCCAGGGACCGTATGCAACAAATCCTTGAGGTGCCAAGGCTTAGGGGAAATTTGAACTGTCATTTTCCCTATTACACCCAGGTTTAGTGCTGCTGTTACAGCATCATTTTATTTATGGTATTACTTCTGTCATTATAACGATCCTACATAAATTCTGCATACCGATTCCATAACAATACTTGCTGCTATTATAGTAATGATCCCATCTGAATGGCGCAGGTGCCATTATCAGAAAACCTGTTTGTAGTAGAGAACCAACTGTAAAAAGAGGCATTACGCCCAAATGAACTATTTAAGAATTACCATAAACAGGAGGCTGGCCTCAATTCCCTTCGCTGCAAGGCGCTGCTTCCTGCCTTATCGTAAATAGATAGCAAGTCAAAATTAGCAGGGAAGAATCAGAGAATCACAGAATCATTCTGGTGGGAAGAGACCTTGGAGATCATTAAGTCCAACGGTTAACCCAGCACTGCCAGGGCACCGCTAAACCATGTCCCTGAAACTTGGGAGCTGATGTGGAAACCAAGCACCATGTGGCTTCCACACATGAATAAAACCTACCTCTGCGCAGATTTTAATACAGAATTTTTGCAACGCACTTGCTAAGTGCTAACGAGAGCACTAATCACTAACACACCCTTACAAACCCATAAAAGAGTTATCCGTAAATAGAAAGGAAGGGCAGAACGGCTTCTTTAAAAACCCAAACTCACCCAAGCACGCATAAGCTCATGCAAAATTCAGGCGGTAGTCACTTTGAAAATGATATAAGAGGCACAGAAATAAAAAATAAAGGTGTTGTAGGGTTCAGCTTGGTAGATCTCCATCCCTGCATCAGCCCGTGCACGTTCACAGCTCCCAGGTGCCTCTTGATTCAGGTTTCACCTACCGCAACAGTTATTACTCCTACCAAATAGTTCTGGAAGGGCAGCTACTCCTTCAAAGAGAGCTTCTAACAGATGTTTTCCCACCGTCAGCATCTGAACAAACACGGTGTCTCACACCTTCCACAGTCCCTAATTTTACCAGTTCATTCTTCACACACAGAAAAGCAGCATGAAATAAATTCATACGTAACAAGATTACACTTCCCCGGTGCCACCGGACGCGCTGAAATCTCTGCCGAGTCCGACAGCAAAGCCTTGCATGGGAATAAAATGTACGTGGGGTTCAAAACCTGTTCAAGGAGAGGGCAGAGGATGGCTTGGGGGGAGCGGTAATGGGATCGAGAGCCTTTCATCTCCAGGCGACTGGCTCAAAACTCAGCCCAGGTGAGCAGCATCTACAACGTCGTTACTACACAAGGGCTGCACAGAAGCCAGCACCTAACGAGGAAGTGGCTTCAATCCAGCTCTTCGTGGACCGGTGTCAGACAACTTGTCACTCCTACACCTGGCACCACAGGGCAGCCCTCAAAAAGGCACCAAGGACGGGATGGTGCAACCTCGATCTTCTCCTTTAGACGTAGCCGGGTGCCACCAGGGCTGCTGCTCTTTTTTGGCCTGCGCCCACACGCAGCAGACAGGGACGCTGGAGCAGAAACGAGAGATACCGGCTCTATTCCTGGCATCGCCACCGACCTGCCGCGGGAGCCTGGGCAAGCCTCGCTACCGCTTCTGCCTCGTCCCTTTTTGGCCCAACGATTCAACCCGTAGCACTTCAGCGCTTTTCACCGGTCGACCCTAAAACGCTTCACAGAAAGGAGTTACACATCGCCATTCCCGTTTCACAGACAAGGAAGCCAGCAGATTGCCATTTCCCCAAGGCTGTTTTTCTGGCACGCTCCTTAGAGATTAAATCTAGTGAAATAGCTTTGCCGTACAAGAATCTGTACCCACAGGCCAGATTCGACAGCGAGGGTAAAGAGGGTGTTTGAAACTTGCTGTGATCAAGGTTAAGAAACATAATAAAACACCGTATCCTGCTTTTCCAGCTCTGCAGGGTAATGAGGGATTTCCTCATATACCTGCTGCAACTGTCACCTTCGCAGGAATTTAGTATCTCATACTAAATTCACTCTCTGTTTTCACACTGAACCTTCAGACAGTTTATTTTGGTACCTCCACCTCCCCCAAAAAATGATACGCATCTCTTCCAAGTCAAAAGCATAATTGGGCCTTCTCTGGTTTCAACGCCCTTGAAAAATCACTGCTTTGGGCTGCAAGAGGAGGTTGTGGAGCAGCCGGACATCAGAGCAGAAGCCTCAACGCCTCTCCAGTCCCTCGTTTCCACCCTGAGCAGCGCAAGTGAACTTCTCCTGGAGGTGATGTGCCTCCTCCTCCTGCACTAGAGATCAGCAACACACTTCCAAGATAATAAAAGATATCATCTTTTATCCTTATCTTCCCTTCTACTCAGTAGGTTCTTGGAGCAGTAACATGAAAGGATGGGGGGTGTTAGGGTTTCTACTCCAGAGCAGCCCTGGAGCTGCCATCCTCCGTGCAGACCCCTCCTCCAGCCGGGTCCCCCACGCAGGACCACCTCATTCAGCCAGAGCTGCCATCTGAGCGAGCCTTACTCACCATCTGCGGGCCCACATCCCAACACACTCCCCCGCAAGAAGTGAGAGGGCGGCCTGGAAGGCACCAATCAACTCCAGACGCTCTGTACGTTAGAGAAAACGCAAATCGTGAAGAAACTGTGAAAACAGCTCAATTAGCTCAAGCACAGAGTTTTCACTTCCTCCTTTTTGGTGGAAAAAAAAGACCAAAAAAACCAACGAAAAAACCACCAAACGCCAACCAACAGTGTAAGTCTGTAAATAAATATTAGCCTTGTAAAAGCACCTCTGCAGCCAGGAATGGACCGGCAGCGGGTTACAGACACCCACCCGACAGACACCCTGATAGTTAGAGAGGAGAAAAATTTCTCAGTGCAGGTGGTTTGTTATTCTCGGAAAGTCTCTTTCCAGCAGATGTTCCTCTGTTCTGTTTGTGGCAATCCCAGTGCACTTGAATTTGTGATTTCTCCTCCGCTAAGTGACGACTTCAGGGAAAGAGAAATGAAAGGATAGCGAGATGCAGCTATACAAAGCACAGGCTAGAGAATCCTTCCTTTTTTTTTTTTTTTTAAGAAAGAAACCATAATGTTAATGTTTGAAACTGCTTTTCATATCTAGCAAGGATCAGCTTAATCTTTCCATTTTTTCCCTTAACTGCAGGAGAGTTCTCCGCCAACGAACAATATAAATTTAAATTTAATTTCAAGTGTTCCTTTAACTGCCTCGAGTCAGACCAACTGCTGCGAATTCAAAGTTAGAACTTTGACGTCAAAGTTACCTGAAACATTAAAAAGTATTTTGCCTTTGCCAGAGTGAGAAAAAACAGAAAATCATAAAGGGATAAAATACAGCTATTTCGCAGGAAAGTTCCAGCTACACGGTAACAAAACGAGCGTTCTCCCCCCCTCTTACGTTTCCAAAACTACACATTTTAGACAAATCTGCATCTTGAGCTTGAGCAGCAGCATAATGGCTAGCAAGCAAGTCGTATAAAACCGAGAAAGCGAGTTATATTTTAATCCTGGGAACCGAGTACAGAAGTTGTGCAATGTTTACAGTGAATAAATTTTGTACGTTACTCAAATGCTCAAAGCCCGTGTCCTGCCCCGAGCTGCTGCGAGCATCGAGCAGGCGACTGCTGCTGCTGCTCCGGGCTGCCTTTTACTCATTAAAAAATAAAAGGCATTTCCAGTAAGGAAAAAAACCACTTAGTAAAAGGGGTAATCTGGAAAACAAGGGCGAGCTGGAAAGCCGGCCCTTTGTATCGCCCAGCACAACCCCGGGGGTGCTGGATGCGGGTTTTTTAACACTTTGTCTCGTTTTGCAGCAAAACGCTCCCGAGAGTCACTGGTGGGAGGAATAAACAGGGGAGAAGGAGGTGGGGGGGGGTCCCTTCCCAACTCCCACACACCGTCCCAGCCCCGGGCAGCGCTCCCCTCCATCCGAGCAGCGATACCCGTCGCTCCGCCGAGAAAAGCCGCACAAAAAGGGGCATTTTAACGCTGAGCCAGCACCGGGAGCTACAGGGCGGCAGGCGGGCCCCGTCCCGCCCCCCATCATCACCCCAGACCCCGCGGCCTCCTCGCTGCTCCCCGGAGCCCCGGGCCCGTCCGGGGAGGGCCCGGCCGCGCTGGATGCTCCCCATGGGAAGGTGCTACCGGAGCGGGGTAGGGCTGGAGGGGCGGGGGGTGTTTTCTCGTCTTAAAAATGGGTCAAAAATTAAAATTTTAAATCAAACCGAGTGTCTCGAGTCTCGCTGCGGTGCCGGAGAGGGCTGCGGGAAGGGTCCGGAGCGAGGAGAGCCCCTCGGTGCCCCCCGGGGCTTGTCGGGGCAGGGCCCAGGCACTTACCGGGAGAGGACCGGCCTGCCCGGCACCGCGGCCCCCGGAGCCTACGGGCCCACGGGCGCCGCGACCCCGCTGAGGAGCCCGCCGCGGCCCGGGCGGAGGGAGGCGGAGGCGGAGCCGGGGCGGGGCCGGGCCGCGGGGCCCAACCCGGCCCGGGGAGCGGAGCGGAGCTGGGGGAGCTCAGGGGCCAGCGCGCCCGAGGGGCGGGAGGCCCGGGGCGGGGGAAGCGCCGCGGCCCGCCGGGCCCCGCCTGGGCCCCTCACAGCCCGGCCCCGGTTACCCCGTGTCAGGTCCCTCACAGCCCGGCCCCGCTTACCTCTGTCTGGGCCCCGATTCCTCCCCCATGCCCCCGGAGCTGAGGCTCTGCGGTGCCCCCTTGCCTGGGCCTCGGGGTCCCCTCCTTCCAGCCCGGCCCTGGGATTAGCCCGGCCTCGCCATTCAGGGTCTCCCTGCGCCGTCCCTTGGGGACCTGCCTGGCCCTTTGGGGTCTGTCCCCCCACGCCGGCCCCTTTGGGTCCCCTCACACACAGCCCTGCCCCACAGCTCGCACAGGACTCCCCAAAACTAAAAGCAAAAGCGCCCCTCGCCCTTCCATGCCACGGGAGAGCCACTGTCCCCCCCACCCAGGCCTCCATCCACTGATCGGCGCCCTGGCAGCGCCTGCCTGAAGGGGAAACTGAGGCACGGCAGCGGGCACAGACACCTTGGTCCCCTCCATCCAGCACCACTTGGGCTCTTCCCTTGGCATGACCCATCCAAGGAGGAGCTGGGGCCGCTCCAAACCCCGGCCAGAGTGCAAAACATGGGGCATCTTTGGTCTGGTGCCGAGCTCGAGGGCAGGGGTGCAGCTGGGACCATCCCCACCTTGAGATTTTTGGCAGTACAAAGCCCAACACCACCCATCAGGTCCTTGCTACCTTGGGCCTGGCTCTACAGTCAGATAAACCTTCACCTCCAAACACTTGAAAAAGGAGAAAAAAGAAAAGAAAAGAAAAGAAAGAAAACCCAACAACAAAAGCCACAACCTTCTTCATTTATTTTTCATGGAGCTCCACAGACATGCAAAGCTCTCGCAGCCATCTGTAAAGAGAGAAGGTAATTCCTAGCCTGAGGACTTTATAGTTTAAATAAGACATAAACGCAGCAAGAGAGGACAGCGAAGAGAAAGGCGAGAGGGGGTGTGCAACAAAAGGGTTTCTTCCGAGCCAGATTAGGATATCACGATGGCTACGTACGCATCCTTGCATTGACTCTTTATAGGGTTTCAGAGTGGCTCGGTTATCTCCAGGCCAGCACAAAACACTCTGTTCTTGCTCTTTTCCAAATCACACCAAAAAGCTGGAACCAAACAGAACCCCCAACAAGAAAATTCACAACAAAATTCCTTCCCTCCCCTCTCGATTTTGCTTTCTTTTTTTTGTCCTCTCTCCACACAGATATTTTGCCTTTTTTTTTTTTCTTTAAAGCCCGGGGTTGAAGATCCTCGGTCATTTGGGAATTCTTGGAGCCAGTGACCGTAGTGGGGCTGAGAGCAGAGAGGCTCTTGGCAGGCCCCAGCATGGAGAGGGCTGCGCTGGGAGAAGGGAGGGGATGCGGGGGGCAAAGGAGGCCACATACATTTTTAGAAGAAAAAAAAAAATAAATAAAAGAGAAGAGGGGGGAAAAAAAAAAAAAGCGTCACCGAGGCCTGCCTGGCGCGCACGCCAGCTCTGGGGGCTGGGAGCGGGGGAGCGCGGGGAGGAGAGCGGCTGGGTGGATGGAAGTGAGGATCCAGATTGAAAACAGATGGGATTTTTCTTGCCAACCTGACATCCGAGACCGCGGGAGGCGGGGTAAAACTTCCCCTTCGGAGAGGCTGGCAGCCAAGAGATATGGTAAATGGGGGAGGCCCCCCAAAAAATCCCAATTTGGTTTCAAATCCCTTCTCGTTCCCTCTTGCTGGGGGTCTCCGGATGGCAGAGAGGAGCCCACTTGAGCTGGGTTGTTTTTAATGCTTTGAGAGGTTTGATTTTTACCATTAAGTGTCTGATTCATCTGTTCCTGCCTGCTGGAGCTCAGCCCAGCCTGGCAGTTAATGCTTGCCCTAGGAGACATTTTAGGGCATTTTGCACCCACACGGATCCCTCTGCACATGCACACAAGGGAAAGCCACGTACGGACCCAAAAATCACCCTGTGCACACCTTCGCCCTCGCGCATGGCACAAAGCGGCCAACATCAACCTGCAGCTAAACGCCATCCACAACCTCCACCCAAGGGTGAGCTGGGATGCGGCAAACCCACGCTCCGGCTGCAAAATCCACATTTCTGTCTAACAGAGGCACCATAAGTCATTGGATGACCTCATATCTCCTGGTACAGCCCTGGGCACCTCAGCTGGCAGCCTCCAGCAGCCCAAGTTTTAAGAAGCTGCAAACCAATGATGCGCCAGCCCTGAAGTGACTTAGCAGCGATTCACCCAGGAGACAATTTGTGGCTGGTTTGGGGCAGGGATGAAGCAGCTCCCACTTCAGGTCGCATCTCCTGCTTTGCCCTTCTATCCACGCGCCCCGTGCCTTGGCACGAGAAGGACCAGCTGGTGCAAATCCCCCTGGGTCTGCAGACCCCAGAGGGGTCCCCGGTGATGTGAGGACGCGCGGGTCCCCACGCTGAGCATCGCGTTTTGGGATAAAGAATCGCCGCAGGACAGCAGAAGGCCCAAGGGTGTGCACAAGCCAGTACCTGACGTACATCAAGCGACTGGCAAAGCCACCCGTCTGGCAGGGACGCGGGGTCCGTGCCTCCCCCCGGGATTTCACAGCTACTTTACAAACCAGAAACAAAAAGTTAATGGCGCGGGCTTGACCACATATTTTCCAGGGGCTCTGGGAGACCAGCTCTCCGCAAGCCGGCTAACACACACTCTTTTCATTCAGAGCTTTAAATACCCAATTGTGTCTGTTTTCAGCACGCTCATTTTTAGCATTTTAATGATACGGTCCCCAGCTCTCGCCCTCCTTGGATTGGCTGCAGCGTGGGGGTTTTTTTCTTTCTTCTTTTTTTTTCTACCCCCTTCTTTTTAACATCTCGCAGAGCAACAGGGGAAGGGGGTTAGCGAGAGGTCACACATTTCTCCTAACCCAAGTGTTTTTCCAGCAGGCAGGGGGTCCTGCTGGGGACAAAGCCACACCAGCCCCTTTGGCTGCCCGTTGGCTGCGAGCGCTGCACCTTCCGCTGCGGGTCCTCAGCGCAGGCGCGGGACGGAGCCGGAGCGTTTCGGGAGGTGTCTGATCAGGGCACACTTCCCATGAAAGATGGCGGGTGGCAGTACCCATCCCCACACCATGGCCAAAACCTCGCTCACCATCACTAGCCCCAAAATGGTTTGGGGTTTCCCATTGCAATCGCGTTCTTTTCATCCCCTGTGGCCAGAGCTCTCCTCAGGCCCACCAGCAGGACTTTGCTTGGCCGCGCTGCTCTGCTCTCAGCCAGGCAGAAGACCCAATCTGCAAGCAGAACGTGGATTGCAGCATGGGCATGGTGCCTGCTCTCAGCCCAGCTCTCCAGGTCGCACTTCAGCACCCTGGGTGCCTGCACCCACCCATCTCATGCCCTCCATTCATGCCCTTGGCCTGGTAGAGCAGCTCTGCTTTTCCCACTAGAAAACTCCCAAGGAGCCTTCAGACTTCACAGCTCAAAGACTCCAATAGGAGCTACAGGGAACCCCAAGACACAAGGGCACGAGGGGACCCCCAAACCTGGAGCTGTCCCAGGAGCCTCCAAAGCCTCCCTGGATGTGCCACCTCCCCGGGCCACCTCCCAGGCGCAAAGCGGACACAAACCCGTATGGCAGCTGCTGGTTTCAAACAGCCAGCTGCAAAACCAACCCCAGCTTCACTGCCACCTCCAAAGCCGCTCGCTACGCTGCCCGCAGTGCCCAGGGGTGCTGGTCTGGCTCTGCATCTTGGGTGGCCATCACTGCACTGACACAGCAAAGCTGCTTTGGGCCTGGGGTCAGCTTCAGCATCTCCACCAAGCCCTGCTCCTACACCAGCTGGAGCACCTTGTGCACCCTGGTGCTGCCAACAGAGCCGAGGAGGCAGCAGGACACGCACAGATACACCAGAGAGGAGCCAACAGTGTGGATCCTACCTCCATCCCTTAGCAAATACCCACATCCCCCCTTCCCCAAGCTCACTGTCCCCACTTGAGGCAGGTGCCGCTGTGACCCGGCTCTTGGCCCAGGCCAGCTCCAAGGCACATCCGTCCCTCCCATTCCCCCCACCCCACATCAACACTCAGTGTCTTCCCCATCCCTTCTGCCCCAGCTCTCCAAACACATCACGTCCCTAGTAACCAACCTTCGCAGGGTACTTCAACATCAGTCGCTCCGCAGATTTCATATTTTTTTTTTTCCGCCAAGTAATATCGAAATGATATTTATTAAATTTGCTCTCTAAGTCCCTCAATCTGCTCCATAATACAGTGAATCTGCGAGGTGGTTTCACTGATCCCGCCTCAATGAGACCAGATTAAAGCAGATGATCCCGGCTTTGCGGCTCCCTCGTCCCAGGGAGGGTCAGAGGTTGTGCGGGAAGGCAAAACCCGCTGGCAGCGCCGGCGCGGCCCGAGCCGGAGGAAATCACGTGTCCTCTGAAAATGATTTCCGAGGTTAATTCCAGGTGGGAAGAAGGGAGCACTCAGCATGGACACGCAGCAACTTTTAAAGTCTTCGGAAAACCCTTCTGGCTGTTTATTTCAGCTTCTCTCGCTCTCATCTCCCTCCTCAAGTGCATTGATTGCACCTGCCCCCACCCCGCTCCCCAGCAAGGAGCCCATTAAATCTAAAGTTAGCTCCAGAAAGGTTCATCAGATCCATTATCTCTGCATTCAGCTAAATTATGAAAATCATTAAGATAAGGAGGCATGGAGCCTATTAGTTTCCTGGAGAGGATGCTTTACAATTTTTTTCCGTCTGCTTCCACATTTAATTACCTTAAGTTTCACAGTATTTAATTCCATTTATTAAACCTTTAATACGTAAAAACAAAATGACGACAGCAAAACCCACTGCCGGTTGCTTTTAGGAAGGGTGCAGAGCCGGGGGTATGGAGCAGCATCTGCCTTCCCTGTCCCCTTCCCTGCTCGGGATGCAGAGAGGCCCCGATCCTGCGGCTGTGCTCGGACACTTGCAGCCGAGCTGGAGCTCCGCTCATGTGGGATGCATCCGTTAATTGAAAAATTAAGGATGTAGCCTGAGGTCAATGCAAAGAGAAAGGGACTGGCACCAGCCAGGGGTCCCCTGAGCTGGCTTCCAGAAGCTTTGCTACAACCCAAGGGGATCACGCAACAAGCAGCAGGGTTGTGGGAACTCTTATTTTTTTTTTTCCTAAAATTGCAGGAGCGCGGTTTAATCTGCAACGCCACCACACCCGGAAAGCCCCAGCGGGGACAGCGTTCCCACAGGTACGTGCAGGGATCTTTGCTCTATTATTGGTGGTGTTTGGACAGATGCTATTTTAGGAAATTGATAGCAAGCCTATGGAAACAGCAAACCCTCCCGATGCTTCAAGCAAGGTCAATCTGAAGCATTAGCGTCTCGCTGGCTGCATTTTGCCTTCCCAGAGATGCTGTTTTGCAACCTTGGCTGCTATTAGAGCCGCATCTAAACCCCCTTATCCTGTAAAGCCGAACGAGCTGTGACCCTCATGCTGGGCTGTCTCTTTGCCATCTAAACACGACAGAGACCAAAGAGTAAAAATTAAACCAGAGGCACAGCCGGGGAAGAGCTCGGGGCAGGGTCAGCCACCGTGCCACACGTGTAGAGGAAGACGCCAAGCCCAAGCCCAGCTGGTCGCCAAGCCCAGCTGATGGAGACCACGGCAGAAGAGCTGCAGATCCAGAGTGTACAGACAATACGTTCCCATATACAGCATCTCCAATCACCTCCTTGCAGGAGGTTTTAATCTTTGGACAATTTGACCACCCAAACTTTTCCTGAGAAGCTGTGGATGTTCATGAAGCCCCCTAAAAGCCATTCATAGACCCTCTTCTCCAGTGCTTGCAAACGCTGCTGCCTTCAAGGCCTGTCTCATCACACATCCAAACGGGGCCCCACGGCTCTCAGCAGTGCAGTTTCTTCCCATCGACATCTTTTACAGGATTAAACTTCAAACTTGGCCTGCACTTTGCATTTGGTTTTTAAATCAGGAATCACTCTGGAAAAGTAGCACCAGGAAGAAAAAAACAACTTGCTAAAGTGTTCCCCAGCAGCATAGCCACATAGTTTAATATAAAAAAGCTGCTGCTAATTTAAAAAACAAATGTTTAAGCAATCAAGCATGTTTATTTGATTTGTCCTTTCTGTGCCAGAGAAGGCCCAAGCTGCTCATAGTGGCTGCCACATGGCATCACTGGGAGCATCCATGGTGAGGTCCCCACACGTTGGGATGGGAGCAGCTTGGAGCCCCAACACAACCCACCTCTTGAAGAGCAGGTTGGCTCCTCCCGGCCCCCAGGAGATGGACCCTTGGGAAAGTCCAGCCTCGGACCCACCACCCTGCGATGAAGAAAGGCATCTAGAGCCTAAGGCCAGGACTTGGGATTCAACCCATTGCTTGCCCCCAGCATGAACCAGATCATCTCTCTGTTCCTACAAGAGCAGCGAAATTTTAGTTCATTTGCCATCGCTGCAGACTAATGTTTTTTCATTAAAAAGACCATGTATTGCTCTGCTTGCAAAGAGGGTGCAGGATGGACGGAGACAGGTACAGGGAACCCAGAGCCACAAAACGAACCCATCTGGAAAGGGGCAGCCGCTGCCTCACCACTGTGAGACCTGCTGACCACGGGTCCTTTTCATCCACGGGCTCTGAGGAGCTCAACACCAGCAGCTTAAAAATACAACTTGCACTCTGTTTCATTTAAATGCTCTAAGCACAGATCAACTCTTGGTCTAAACATTCATCGGTGCTGCGATGGGACCTGTGAGCAATCTGGCAAGCGGGTTGGGAGCTTCATCCACCGCCATGGAGCACACCTTCAGCTCAAAGGCCACTTCGTACCACCTTACAGCCACGCTCCCCAGTTAAGGCCAGCCACGGAGCCCGCGTCTCTTAAGGCAACAGTAAACTCAAAAGGGACTTTCCCCCTCTTTTTCCCAAAGCCTCACCAGCAGTGAGCTAAATCCAGATCTGCTCTTCACAGCCACCCGCGAGCTGGGGCAACCAGCAAAGCTTCATTAGCAGGAGGAGCCGCGTTCTTCTTGCTTTGAACATGAAAGCAGTTGGGGGGGGGTGGTATTTTGTGGGGGAGGAGAATATTCATCACAAAAAACCCCAACATGGAGCAGGAAACACTACCTTCAGCCTCCCAGATGCCAGAAGGGCTCCTGTGGACAAGGTTAAGGATTAGGCATTACCCACACCAGCGGGGAGAAGGTTTTACTTCTGAAGTCATCTCTCATGAGACCTCTGTCCACTCAAGCTGTGGAATATGAGCTTTCACCGGCTCAGCTTTCTCTCTGGCCTCCACACTGGTGTGTCTGGGGTTGGCTCACACGCTCCCGGATGTTTAACGCGCTCTTTACATCATTAATATTCCACCAAGGCAAAGCCAGACACACACAGCCCCCGTCCCCAGCTGGACAAACTCTCCATCGCTCTTCACACGAGATCTTGCACCGTTACCACCTTTGGCAAGACACGTTCCTGAAAAGTTGGCCAGGAAGAAAGTTCTGGGGAGACCCAACAGCAGCAGCTGGGTGGTAGCCCCACAAAACTGCAACGAGCTGTGGGAGGTCCCTGCTGCAAGGCTGCAGGAGGAGGAGTTTGGATGCCACCGAACACAGGGGCTGGGGAGATACAACACAGGGTGCCCATGAGGGTTTGCTCTGCAGCGATGAGACCCAGAGGTGAGGATGCTCCTTCAGCCTTCCTGCACCATTAACTCTGCAATCAAGAGACGCTGGTTGCTCCCATGGGCTTTTACTCTCAGTGTCAAATGACAAATACTTTTTCAGTAAACTTTTGAAGGGCAAACACACAGCAGCCAATAGCTCTAAGGAGGCAGGTCATGTTGGCTGCTTCTTTGAGCAAGTTATCAGTAGCCCAAGGAAAGCTTGGTCTTCTCAAGTTCATAGTTATCACATGAAAACTTCACAGATTCACAATAAATTGAGTCCTGTGCTCCTGATGAAGGAGGCTCTGTGTGTGCCCATTCCACAGATGAGAACGTTCACGAATATACTGGAAAAACAACATTCCTATGGTCTGCAGCAAAGTGGGGAATGGAGCCTCCAACAGCGACCGCCACATGTGACAGCTTCCACCAGGCACGTACCAGGAGCCACTTCTCCTCAAAAGCTTCTAAAGGCTCAAACTCACCAAGAAATGAGCAATAATCACAGGACAGTGACTCTGGGGATAATCCAGATTTCCAGGTGATCCCAAAACTCCCAAAAGGACCCCATTCTCAGAGCACAAGTGAGCCCCTAGAGCTGTTGGAGCCCCGTGCTGCTCTTCCCAAGGCTGAAAAAGCTCAGACCCAGACTGCAGATCAGTTTCTCCTTTCCCATCATGGCACCGTCAGGAACAGCAACGCCTCAGAGATGGAGCAGGAGCACGGGAGTGCGAGCGAACTCGTTGTAAGCAGGAACTCAATTTTGCCCATCATTATCGTTGGCTTTAACAAACAGCTTCTGAGGATGGCAGGTACTTTATTAATTTTTCCCGTGCAGCATGCAGGATGATTGAAGAAATCACTGGTCGGTTGATTTGTTTGCCTCCTTGGCCCAAAATAACTAGCTATTTATTTTTAAACAGCAGGATGCATCAAATCCTCCAATCGAGGCGATGGAGCTGGGAGGACATGCCACATGCAACCATGGCGCCGGCACCTGGGCAGAAGGTTTCAGCCCCTTTCTCTACATTGGGAAAAAGCCGAGTCCAAGTCTCCTGCTTCAGAGATGGGAAGATTGAATAAAGAGATTTTCCACCCCATTGGGTTTCTTCTGGCAGCCACATTCCTGGTGGACTCGCTGCCCTTCGTGCCTGAGCTTTAGTTTGCTTGAAGCCCAGGGAGTGTCAGCACCTCAGCCTCAAACACAGCCCCTAGCCTTGGACTTTGTCACATGTCACTGATGCTCAGGGCGGTGGGAATCTTCTGGGTGGTGTTAGGACAGAAGAAACTGCAACGTGCACATCAGGAACCAAATAAAGTTGAAGGTGCATCTCTCTCTGACAGGTCTCCTGGAAAAACACAGCCACGGGAGACACCAGGCAGTGGCTCATGGTGCTGCAGCACCTTGCTGAGTCCTCCAACACCTTTCCAAGGTCTAAGCAAGATGTTTCCACATCCCTGAACCCTTCTGGAGCCCTCTGCGGTCAGCAGCAAGGTGGGGCCAGCTCAGGCACCCATGTCCCCATCAGAGCTGAAGCTCATCTCCTATCCCAACTGCCATGGTTGCTCACACAGGAGGATTCAGGATTTGCTTTTTGCCCTCTCATGGGATTGCTCCACGAGTACAGAAAATGCCCAAAGCAGCGGCTGATGCACAGGGACTTGTGCGACCAAAAAAACCCAGGACTAATCAGCCCTCCGGAGGAAACATCACTGGGGCTGACTGCGGGTGTTTCAGTGGTGATCTTCCTGCGCGGGTAGGAGGGAGCATCCAGCCCAATGACGTCGGCAGAACAGGACATCTCCTCCACAGCCCTGCTTCGTAAAGACAACCCTCAGGAGAAGGAGATTCTCCAGTCGCAAAGCCCCAGCAGAAATGACACAAGGCAGCTTTGAGATCCCCATCCTGTAGGCCCCTACAGATGACTTTTTTTCAGTGGTTTTTTTTAAGCACCAGCTCCATTCTCTGTGGTTACCGCAAGTGTTTTCCATCTGAGCAGCACTGGAGAGTCTTCCAGAGCCTGCAGCCATCCCACACTGGAGCCTGCTGAGCAGTCAAGTGAGACCTGCAGAACCCCAGCGCAGGCTGCGAGCTGCCACGGGGACCTCGTGGGCAGGATGGATTTACCAAGGACTTAGGGCAAAACCACTGCTGGGGAAAGGCAAGGCTGAGAAAGACGGAGGGAGCTGCAGCTGCGATGTGCTGTGGCTGAGAGGATGCAGCGACAAAGGGCGAGAGCAGCCAGCTCTGGTGCTGCCAGCATGGCCGGGCTCGGGCAGGGTCCACAAAGCCCCAGGCAGCGGTGGCAGCTCGGCAGGGAGCCAGCTCTCCATGTGCACACTCACATCACATTGGAATAATCTCCCAAGGGAAGTGGTGGATTCTCCTACATTGGATAGTTTTAATATTCAGCTTGACAGGTGTGGTGGGTTAACCTTGGCTGAGCGCCAGGTGCCCACCAAGTTGCTCTGG
>JAVSBS010024659.1:23014-69711 GCA_033124195.1 Coracias cyanogaster | reverse complement strand
TTAGAATTCTGATTCTTATAGCTGTGTTTCAGAGAGTTGACAAGGAAAGGTTATTTTGCTTTCAACAACCTGTAGATCGACTTCTGTGAAGGTATTACTTTAGTCTTTCATCTCCAGACATTATGGTTCAAATATTTCAATGAACCGCAGTTCACCAGACCTCAGCTATGGTGTTGTAGGACCAGACTACAATTTTTTCAGCTCATTGCAGCAGACACACATACTAGAAATCCCACTACCTAGCACTCAATGCCAAAGCTGTGATGATCACAGGCAAATTAACTTTTGATGTTTGACGTTTGGGGGCTGCATTGTCAGACCAGTTATCCTCAGGGTACTCAGGCTGTTGAGTTGAAAGCCAGGGGCAGAGAGCAGAATAAAACCCCCCATAACTCAGAAGGAAGCAGTTAGTGACCTGCTGTGCCAACTGGACCTGCACAAGTCTGTGGGGCTGAATGACACCCACCTGAGAGTGCGGATGGAGCTGGTGGAGGAACTCGCCAAGCCGCTCTCCATCATTTATCAGTAGTCAAGCTTAATGGAGGTGGTCCCAGACAATGGGAGGCTTGCCAATGTGACGCCCATCTACAAGAAGGGTTAGAAGGAGGATCTGGGGAACTACAGGCCTGTCAGCCTGACCTCGGTACTGGGGAAGATTATGGAACAGTTCATCTTGAGTATGCTCACACAGCCTGTGCAGGACAACCAGGGAATCAGGCCCAGCCAGCATAGGTTCATGGAAAGCAGGTCCTGCTTGACCAATCTGATCTTCTTCTATGAGCACGTGACCCACCTAGTGGATGAGGGAAGGGCCATGGATGTTGTCTATTTGGACTTTAGTAAAGCCTTTGACACCATCTCCCACAGCATTCTGCTGGAGAAGCTTGTGGCTCATGGCTTAGACAGGTGGACTCTTCACTGGGTTAAAAACTAGCTGGCTGGCCGAGCCCAGAAAGTGATGATGAACAGAGTTAAATCCAGTTGGCGACTGGTCACAAGTGGTGTCCCCAGGGCTCAGTCCTGGGGCTGGTCTTGTTTAATATCTTTATCAATGACCTGGATGAGGGGCTTGAGTGCACCCTCAGCAAGTTTGCAGATGACACCAAATTTAGCGGGAGCGCTGATCTGCTCAGGGTTACAAAGGCTCTGGATTTGGACAGGCTGGATCAATGTGCTGAGACCAGTTGTATGAGGTTCAACAAGACCAAGTGCTGGGTCATGCACTTCGGTCACAACAACCTCCGGCAATGCTACAAGGCCTGGGGAAGGGTGACTGGAAAGCTGCCTGGCAGAAAAAGATCTGGTGGTGCTGGTGGACATCCAGCTGAACATGAGCCAGCAGTGTGCTCAGGTGGCCAATAGCATCCTGGTTTGTATCAAAAATAGCATGTCCAGGAGGAGTAGGGAGGTGGTTGTGCCCCTGTACTCAGCACTTGTGAGACCGCACCTTGAGCACTGTGTCCAGTTTTGGGTGCCACAGGCTAAGAAGGACATTGAGGTGCTGGAGTGGGTGCAGAGAATGACAAAGAAGCTGGTGAGGGATCTGGAGAATATGTCATATGAGGAGCACCGAAGGGAACTGGGACTGTTTAGTTTGGTGAAAAGGAGGCTGAGAGGAGACCTCACTGCTCTCTACAGCTACCTAAAAGGAGGTTGTAGTGAGGCTGGTGCTGGTCTCCCAGGTAACTAATGATAGGACAAGAGGTAATGGCCTCAAGTTGTGCCAGGGGAGGTTTAGATTGGATGTCATGAAGAAGTTCTTTACTGAAAGAGTGGTTAGGCATTGGAACAGGCTGCCCAGGGAAGTGGTGGAGTCACCATCCCTGGAGATGTTAAAAAAACGGGTAGATGTGGCACTTTAAGACATGGTCTAGGGGTCAGGAAGATGTTGGACGAAGGTTGGACTTGATGATCTTAGAGGTCTTTTCCAACTTAAATGATTCTATGATTCTATAAGGAAGATCCCTTCTATATATCTTCTCCCTAGGCTGCCAGGAGGCATGAGGTGGGCATACACCCAGCACAGTATTTTTTTGGCACCCTGGTGAGATGAATGGCCACTACCCCTGCCTTTGAGAGCAGATACGTCGGCTCCCTGCAAACCTGGGCAGGCTCAGCTTGTCTTAGGTCCTGGGCTTGGGCACTGCATCCACACAAAGTGTGGTTAGTTTCCCGAGCACACATTTCTGCGTGTCCTAGGAAGCACGCCTGGAGCTGGGGCATGCAGTGCCACAGGGCGAGCTTCTCTACAAGGGCTCTGTGCTGCTTCTTCCTGGAAGTGCTGAACCAATGGGGGCAAATCAGATCTGTTGAATCAAAAGCAATTCCCAGCATTTCTGGTCTCCTCAGAGATGTGATTTCTTCCAGGGACCCCTCAGGAGAGCTTACGTTTGTGGGAGTTCACTTGCCCCGGGGACTCGCATGGGTCTAGGGAGAAATTTAAACATACATCATATTGATATCAGTGGGGACTTTATGATTTCTTTTATAAGGGATATGTACCTATGTTTTTTCTCAGGTGCTAGGGGTGCAATAGCAGCAGCATGATGCTCACTTTCTTTCAATATGATTACTAAAAAATGTTGCTTAAGACAATAGCCAAGTTTGTGCAAGACTGGCTGTGAGTAACAGGAGACTTCTGCTAGAAAGAATGGTTTGGAGAGGGCACACTTTAAGTGCAAGGTCAGCCAATGATCAGTGCCAGGACACCTCATCATTGCTATTGATTGAGGAAATGAGCATCCAAACCTCCTGTTTTGTGGATATTAAATTACCTGCAAAGTAAGAAGGAACAGAGGAAGAAAGATATCAATGAGAATGCAGGCTCAGGTGTTGGATTTCTCTACAAAAATCTCAATTTTAATTCCTTACCCTTTCTCCTGGTCTGCAAGGGAGAGAGAGGAGCTGGGAGAAGGACACTTCTGATTTTGTCCGATTCTCCTTTCCCCCACTTCTGTCCATGTGCATGTGTTGAAGTATGTAACGCATCCAAGTGTGCCAGTTCTTCTTATCCATCAAAGGCAGCACTCTGTCCTACGGTCTTTGAGCACGGTTGGAGAGGGTACCCCAACATCTTCTGAATTCCAGCGTGGAGCTGAAGGGCAGGTACCAGCAATGTTTATTCTATGCTGCAGCTATTTTTAACAACTGATGTTACACAGACTTGTGCCTCTTCTCAAATGAGATTAGATGGCAAAGTCAAGAGGTGAGCAGAGGAGCTCAGTAATGAGGAGAAGCAGCTAACATCAGCTTTACTTGCTGAATTGTGCTGCACAGCTGTCTGTGGGCTGCAGCCAGCCCCTTGCTATTAACCTGGGGTCTTTTACTTCTGGAGAGACAGGGCAAGCTCCTGGCTGTGTACCCCACAGATAAGCTTGTGTGCATCATTTACACACATCTAGGGATCATCATGATCCTAAAGATATTCAGCAGCCTGGCTGTAGCATCTTTATGGCTTAATAGCCTCTTGCTTGCCTCCTGTGCTGGTGATGTATAGAATACATTTGTGATGTTAAGTTGAAGATGATCTGTGAGGGACCACAACAGCTTTCTGAGCCAGCTTGCAAACCCTTCCTGGCACAGAAAGTCTGTGAGGACAGAGGTGTTACAGCAGTGCATGGTCCCAGCAGCTAACAGAGAGCCTTGCAGGCTGTGCAGGAGGAATGGGTGATGCAGAGGTCAAGGGAAAACATCAAGGCTGTGCACTGTGTGGATTGTCTCCTACCCAGCAGGCTGGTGTGGATGAACAGGTACTGCACACACTCGGGTGTAAGTTGGATAACAGGAGCAGTGCAGAGCTAGTGCCTGGGTCTGGCCTTGCTTCCAGAAGAACTCCCATGATATGCTTGTGCTGCATGCAAGGTTCTGCAAATCCTCCTTGGTGGAGCCTTCCTGAGCACTCCACTGCTCTTTTGACCTCTCTAGTTCCCATACAGCAGAGGTATCCCTTAATTCAGTGACTGCCCTATTCAGATTGATAAAACCAGGTTAAGAGAACACCATCTTTCTTAGCTTACGTTTCCTTTTGGTTACAATGGTTGCGTATCTAGAGGCATCAGGAAGGAAGGCTTCAAGAAGGAAGGCTTCAAGAAGGAACCCAAAATTAGGAAGCTCATGTGTTAGAAATAATTTTTTGTGTAATTTTTTCTTGTGGTCAGTTTCTTCAAAGACAAGTCTGTGTGTCCCTTGTTATTTACACAAAGCTGGCCATGAAATAGCAGCAGATCCCAGCGTGCATTGCAATGGTCATGAAATCAGTTAATCTGAAATTCTGTAGTAGATGGAGAGCATCTTTGCATTGCTTTTTTTTTTTTAAATGGGAAGAATAGTGTCTGTCATGTACATCAGAGTCCCAGTTCATTCAAGAATGTATCCCAAATGTAGGTGTTATGTAAAAGTAAAAGCTCTTTTCTCTGTCTTTATTCTCCTTGTATCACAGTGCTTGGAGTAGAAATAAATCCTATTTTCCTGCCGCTGAAGGAACAATAGAATGAAATTCTGGCTGTAATACTTACTTGCTTATGTGTTACTCTGAACTGACTGTTCAGTAAACTAACCAGCCAGCTTGGCCTACAGATGCTGCTCCTAATTCTCACGTTCCCTGCTCTTCTTGAGCTTGTTAGTGTACTTACCTCTCATGATCTTATGATGCCACGTTTTATAGCTTGGGAAGGTCTTAGACTAGTTACACAGCTAGGAAAACAGAACATCTTTAAGGTGCTTTAGACAGCAAGCTCTAACTTATCAAAACTCCAGCTTTGCCAAACAACCTTTTCAAGAGAACTTGTGACTCAAGAGTTATGGCTGCAAACTATGTATTTTGCCTAGTAGCAGTGAGAGGCTTTTAAATACCAGTGAACCTACTTAGACACAATGAGATCTGGTCCTTCAGCTAACTTTTTTTTTTTTTTAAATGAATGTTTGACCCTGGAAATTCTGGCTTTAGTCTTTACAGACAACTCCACAGGGCTTCTACAGATTTGATAAGGTTCTCTGTAACCCTTATTCCCTCCTCCTCCTGGATGGTCCTGGCACTGAGATGGAAAGAAGAGAACTCAAATGACCTACTGCTGCTATTATCTTAAGTACTTGGGTCAAGTACCAATCTTGGTATTTTTCTTCTTTGTATTTGCACTTGCATCCTTGCTGAGCTAGAGTTCTTGCTTCTGTTGTACATACACATGGAGCTCTGAGCTTGCATTTGGGCTGTTGAAACTTGGGATGAAAGCTTTGTGCCAGGGGAGTGTGTGCCATACAATATTGGCTAATGGGATTCCTTGAAATCCCTTCACATTTCAGATAGATTTAATAAGGGGGGGCAGTTTGAATACATTGAAAACCTCTAAAGCCTTAGTGAATCCTGAATTTGGCCATCTCAGCTATTTACAGAACACACTTATGTCTATTCTAAATATATTTTCCTCAAGGGGACCTCATCTCAACCCCCTGCTCCACAGCTTAAATTGGATCAGCAATGCTGCTATGATCTGTTAGCAATAATTCCTTTTCTAGCTCTGTGGCAGAGCTGCAGATGTTGCCGGTCCAGGCCTTGAAGGAGAAATTCTGTGCCAGGCAGAGCTGAAGGGTTTGGATTTAAACTCTACAGCCAGCCATGCAGAGAGATATCGATGGTATATTGGATATTTCCTGTATCCATTACCTGATTATTTTTTAGTGTTCCTCCTCTTCTGGTAGGTCTAGAGTTCTAGAGGGGGAAAACCAAGTGACTTATTGGCAGCATACATCACCTTTCCCTTTGAGGAGTCTTCAGCCTTGCAGACTAGGCTTAACGGTGAGCCCACAAAACATTGTCTTTCTAGAGGAAGTGTAAAGAGTGTTGTGTGGGCAGAAAGCACTTCCTATTGCAAGGGTGCTTGAAACTGGTGTTCTCTTTTTCAGCTATGGGGAAGAAAAGTGTCTCTTCTGTGCTGTGGGAGTAGCTACATGGTAGTGCTTGGAGAACTGTGCCTCTGACTCCGTGGAATGGCTCTTCCTGAAATGCTTCCTACCCATCAGGAGCAGAAGCCTCCTCTTTGCTGCTGGCATTCTGTAACGCCTCTGGCAGTGGAGCTGGCTGTGCAGGCTCCGGCCAGTTAAAGCTTTATTTTGTGTTGGTGGGGCAGCAGTGCTGTAAAATGTTATAGAACTAACATTGCAGGAGTGGCTCCTTCTCTCATCTGGCTTTGGAGGTTGATCATATATGGTCACTGTTATCTTCCAGGCAGATGAGCATGGGGCATTTAGAAAGCAGGGCCTGAGTTCCACTTGCTGTTGATTGAATGAGGTCAAGACTGTCAACTCTGTTGCTCTCACACAGGGACAGAGGATCTCTTTAGGCCAAGGAGAGCAACTCATCCCACAGCAGATTCTGTAGTAGAAGATCTACCTTTTAGAAAAGTCATATGATTCTATTTTTCAGTCAAAGGCTCTGGCTGTACCATAGGATAGAAGTTTTTTTTGGTTCAAAGGGCACACTGCAGAACTTCACAGGACATCTTTCATCCTTCAGGTTTAAAAATATTTAGAAAAATACATCCTTTATTGAATTCTATAGGTTTGAACAGTTTTTTCTGTACGATAGTTACATTCTGTCTGCGTCTCTCAGGATCACCTGTGGATCTGCGTGGCAGATGCTGCAGATCACAGTCCTGAGTGGAAAAATTTGGGTCAGTGTAGAGACAGGATGGGCTGTTGGGACCCTACATACCCTGAACAGCTCTGCTCACCCACAGTAAGCGTTGGCGCTGACTTGTATACTCAGAAAAAAGCAACTGCTCCCCGTCCCTATGATGTGATTGACTCAGATTCTACTTCATGGATCTTGGGCTCAACTTACAACCGGGGTGTAAAGCACCAAGGCTTCTTGTGCTGGTTCAAGGACAGGATTTGGAAGCAGTGTGTCAGTAGCATCTCCAGAAGTCACGTCAATTTAGGTACCCATTAGAAAGCCCCTTCTTCTGAGTACAACGAAGCAGCGACTGCTGCTTACTTGGCCTCAGGGATAGAGAAGCCTTTGCCACTCCATAGGTCACGGTAACATTGCTCACTGTGTATTTAAGCCTCAGAAAGTGTTTTTGAGGTTGACAGAAGCTTTTCTTGGTTATTACCCTTTAAGGATGAATAGAGCAGTATGTGACAAAATCACAGAATGGGATTAGCTCAGGACTTAGCAGGAATTGTTTCTTAGCACTCCTCCAGAGCCATTTCCTTCTCTTGCAGCCTCTGGAGCTGCATGAAATGGAAAGGGTTATGTCCTTGCCTGCCTGACAGGAAAATCATCCCAGCTCTGTGCAGCAAAATGGACTGGGTCCAGTGCTCCTGGAAGCAGTGAGAGAGGTAAAGTGTATTTTACAGGGAATTTCACATGGGGGATCTCACAGTTACCCTGAATATTGCCCCAAGATGCATTCCCCTTCACACACAGGCCTCTCTTAGAGTCTTCTTGGCTCTTCCAAGGAATCAGTGTCAGCATAGCTTTAGATTTTGCTCCAGATTTTGCTCCAGTCATGGCTTACCTGTGTGCATGCAGATAGCTTCCTTGCCCCTGTCCTAGCATGCAGGAAAGGAGAGGCGAGTCTCTCTGAAAGCACAGCACTGCCACTCAGCCTGGTGCAGCACTCAGCACCTTGGGGTGCTGCTGCCGCGCTCTGCGAGGGAGACCCATACGGTTAGGGCAGAGTCTGTGATCCCATGGGGATGCGTTAATTCAGGAAAGGCTCTGCAGTACCTGGGGCTATGCCAGGATGGCGGCTCAGACTCTAGTGCTGATCATTTGTGTTGGTGTTTCAGTAAAAACACACTCTAATGTGTCTGGTTCCTGGGCTGGCAGTATGACTGGCAGCTTTCTGGCTCACCTCATCGTGCCTCTGGCTAGTTATACCCGCTGAGGTCTCTCTGAGACTGGCTTCCATGTAATGAAAGGTCTGCATTTGACCACTCTTGATATAAACAAACTATAGTGTTTTTTGAAACCTGGAGTAAGTAATGTGTGCCAACAAAAACTAGCACATTTGTGTTTGCGAGAAATAATGATATATCCCTTTTGCAGTGCTTACAAGACATTCAGCATTTCCATTCAGAGCCACTGGCTTTAGTTCCATCATGGCTAGGTGTGTGGTCTAAGCTGAGTCTGGGAATCAAGAGAATTTAACCACATGATGAACACCAGAAGTGAAACGGCCTAGACAGAAGTAGACTGCAGAGCAGTCGAAGTGCAGAGCTCAATTTTAAGCCTAATTTGAACATTGAATGTGGTGCTAATATCTCAGCTAATGTGTGGAGTCTCGTCTCAGTCTGGTGTTTGCGTTCTGTGAACAGAGTATGGTGGTATTTATAGAATACCCACTGAAAAACTGGCTTTGCAAACTGGTGTGGGCAGTGCAGGGTGAAGGGAAGTGTCTGATTTTGGTAATGAAAATAGAAATCTGTCTTCATATCTGTGCTCTAGAGACCTGACTAGATATTTTATGGTGTGATATCATCATTACAGCTTGAAGAACAAATTTTGGAGCTGGCTTCTGTAATTGCCTGATGGTTTAACCTGTCTCCATTCCCCCATAAGAGGAGAACATATTGCCTTTGTTCGTGTTGCCTTGTTCATCAGTAAATGTAAAGCATATTGTAAAATCAGACTTGCTTGAACTAACATTTGTAGCTATTCATTCACTCATGCACAAACCAATCCCCTGATGCCAGTCCAGATTTTTTCTTATACTACCAAGAACAGTGAGTTAATTCAAAACCAGAAGAGGATATTAAGTGTTGTGGAAGCATTCGGATACCATGGAAATGAGTGACAATATGGTGAAAAACTGGTTTAGAAGGTGTTTAAGAAGAAAAATTTTAGTCCTAGAAGTGGCTTTGCTGTGTTTTACCGGAGGCTTCTGGTTTTTTTCTGTTTCTTACAGCATGATGTTTAGGATGGACTTCACCCATTGCCAGGAATGCAGGGAAGGCCCTGCCCAGACTTAGGTAGAACTAAAGGTTGGCCGAGTGCTGGGCCTGAAGTGCGTTTGTGTCATGCAAACAGTGATGGATACCTCTGGTTGCTTTTTTTCCTGCGGGACATGGGATGGGTTTTAATCCTGTTTCCCCGGTCTATTTGCCTTCTCTTGAAAGGACTTCTCTTTCTCTCTTTTGCAGGCATGGTTCAGAAACTTGACCAGAAGTTGCCTGTAGCCAACGAGTACCTGCTGCTTTCAGGTGGTGTGCGGGAAGGTGTGGTCGACATTGACCTTGATGAGCTGAATGTTTATGCACGAGGCACAGACTATGACATGGACTTCACCTTGCTTGTGCCTGCACTGAAGTTGCATGATCGCAACCAACCGGTCACGCTGGACATGCGCCACTCAGCTTTGTGCCACTCCTGGCTGAGCCTGCGTCTGTTTGATGAAGGAACTATCAGCAAATGGAAGGACTGCTGCACGATCGTGGACCATATCAATGGAGCTACCAATTATTTCTTCTCTCCAACAAAAGTTGCAGACTGGTTCTATGACTCCATTAGCATTGTCCTCTCTGAGATCCAGAAAAAGCCCCAACGAGGGATGCCAAAGGTGGAGAAGGTAGAAAAGAATGGGACTATCATATCCATCATTTTGGGAGTGGGCAGCAGCCGCATGCTGTACGACATTGTCCCTGTGGTATCTTTCAAAGGTTGGCCAGCAGTGGCCCAGAGCTGGCTGATGGAGAACCACTTCTGGGATGGGAAGATCACAGAGGAGGAAGTCATAAGTGGCTTTTACTTAGTGCCTGCATGTTCCTACAAGGGTAAGAAGGACAATGAATGGAGGCTGTCGTTTGCCAGAAGTGAAGTGCAGCTGAAAAAGTGCATCTCCAGCAGCCTCATGCAAGCCTACCAGGCCTGCAAAGCTATCATCATTAAATTGCTGTCCCGCCCCAAAGCCATTAGTCCATATCACTTGCGAAGCATGATGCTGTGGGCTTGTGATCGGCTACCAGCCAACTACTTGGCCCAGGAGGATTATGCAGCCCATTTTCTCCTGGGTCTCATTGATGATCTCCAGCACTGCTTGGTCAACAAGATGTGCCCTAACTATTTCATCCCCCAGTGCAATATGCTGGAGCACCTCTCTGAAGAAACCGTCATGCTGCATGCACGGAAGCTGTCCTCAGTCCGCTCAGACCCTGCCGAGCACCTTCGAACTGCCATCGAACATGTCAAAGCAGCCAACCGGCTAACACTAGAGCTCCAGCGGCGAGGCAGCACCACCAGCATCCCCTCCCCACAGTCAGATGGAGGGGACAACAACCAGCCTGATGACCGATTAGCCAAAAAGTTGCAACAGCTAGTGACTGAGAACCCTGGGAAGTCCATCTCCGTCTTCATTAACCCAGATGATGTCACAAGGCCCCACTTCAGAATTGATGATAAATTTTTCTGAGCTTTCATCAATGTTTCTTGGGATTTTTTTTTGTTCTGTTTTGTTTTTAAAAACTCTTTCAGTGTGCAGGTTTTTTCGTTTGGTTTTCCTTGATGACTTAGTCTCTTGGTTTTTACATATCCAGCGTAGATTGGATCTGTTGAGAACAATCCAAATAAATTATAATTCCTGGTTCTGCAGGACGGTGCAGATTTTGAAACAGTATATTACTATTTCATCTGCTGCTTTGATTTTTTTCACCCACCCAGCCCCATTGTCTGTGAGTAGTTTCTAAAGGAGAACATGCACCGTAAACACACATGCCACAGTGTAATGTAGATTTTTTTTTTTTTTTTTAAGCTTCCATAATTTATGTATATTTGCTGGGCCTGGGGAAGGGACAACTCACCTTCCATTGCTTTGGAAATTCACTTCTTTTTCCATGAGCTTCCATCACCCTAAAGAAAGGAGGAGAGACTCTGGGTTGGAAAGCACTGCTCGTAATTTGACAAGGCCAAATCTACTGGGTTGAAGCCCACTTCATCTGTTCTTCACACTTCCCACACTAGGGAAGAAAGTTGACTTTAAAGATGATGATGCAGCTTTTGAGGGAAAGAGTTGTTTCTGTTTTGATCTACTTTTTGAATGTAATTGTTCATAATTGGACCTTGTACAGTCCAGGGGGTTGTTTCTGCTGCTTTTCCATGCGGGATAAGGTTATGGAATGTTAGTTCTAGTGCGTGTAATTATTCAAAGCCTTATTTAAATTCTATTAAAGAACATACCATTATAAATGTTAATTGCACTAATGAAATCTCTGCCATTACCTCAGTCCCACTGTTTGTGTTTCTTTCATGAATTAGCATCTGGTATTAGGTATTGCAGATTGCTTGAGGCCCCTCGGGTCTCACAGTTTCAGGTGATTTCTTGATTGTCTTTTGTAAAAGGCTCTTCCTTGTTAGCCCTGCTATGTGTGAGAAGTCAGATTTTTGCTTTGGCATATTTCTGTGGACGCGTATTGTGTGTTGCAGTGCATATTGCGTTAATATGTATTGCATGTTGTTGAAACAGGTCTACCTTTAGATAAGGATGTAATGCTAAAGCAGTGGTATGTGCAAAGTGAATCAGCCAGACCTCGAGCAAAGGAGCTCTCTTGCTTCTGTAATGCATGTATTAGGCCTGATCCTTTATGGCAGTTACCATTCCCTTGACTCCTGTGGACTTTCTGACTTGCCCTGGGACATATGAGATCTTCCTTTGGTCTCATGTTTGCAGAAGTTGTGTTTGTATGTAAACTTGTGGTGCAACAGTAGCCTTGAAAAACACATACACTTCCCTTTTGTGTGTAGGATAAGATGTATGGTAACAAGGGTTAGTCTGAGCCAAAAATAATTCCAAGAGTTCAAGGATAGAGTGGCTTTTTGTGGCTGGCTGGCCAGTGACTGATACTTAGGCCTTAAATCAGCAATTTGGGCTTACTGATTATCCCAGAGAAGCTGTTCTGATCCAGACTTGATGCATGTTTAAAAATGTGATTATTAGAGCAGGTTGAAGTATTTTTTAAATATTTGACAGACAAATGAGGCGCATATCTAGTAAATTCTAACAGATAAAAATCGTGTATGAAAAATGTGTCACTTTTTTTAGCCCAGCCTTTCTGGTGAAGAAACCAGGCTGGTGGAGCAACACACCAGCAGCTTTAGAAACTGCTGCATTAGATGGCAGGGAGGTTTCGATACCTGATCTAGTGCCCCAGTCATGTCTTAAAACAAAACTTTGGCTCTTCCATTTCTTGGGCATATCTGAAAACTTCACCCCATTGCTGTAGCCAAGATGTTCACATTTACCTGAGTTTACTGGTAGACACTTACATGAGCCAGAAGAAGCTCTCAGAAACTGCTGGCTAGATGGAGTGGATGAGGTTTTAACTTCAAAGCACAATTGGCTAGCGATCGTGAGTCCTGGTGCAGCAGCAGTTACAATCCGGAGAAGGACATGTATTGACTTCAGCAGAAGAACTGGGTCCTACCAGTGTGGCTATTGCCAAAGATGAGTGTCCATTTAACCCTGTGTGACCTGCCGGGGGAGGCAGGAGAACTAAGTGGGAATCCTCTCCAGAAGTGCTTGGAAAATGCACATTCATTGAAATGATCTTTTCCCTAGTCTCCAGGATGTCTGCCTGTTGGAAGAAGAATCTGGGCTCCAGGATGAAGTTTCCTATCACCACGTGAGAGAGATCTGCTCAGCACAAAGCAGCTGTAGCCTGGCAGGCAGAATACTTCCCTGGGAGTCCCAGTCTCCGTGCCAGTGCTCCTGAGTTACACAGAAACAGAGCCTTCCTCATGCCAGTTCAACATCCCAATGACCGGCAGTTTGGCTAGCCCATGTCAAGCTCTGGTGTGTGCTCCTTTTTTTGGTTTTAATTAAAAAACGTTTTGAAAAGTATCCATTTTGTTCTTTCTGCATTATGAGGAAAATGTGTGTGTGTTGGGGTTTTTTTGTGGGAGAGAGAAGGCTTGGCTTTTTACTGGCCTGGAAAGCAATTTCCCAGGTAGGTCTGGGAGAAGGTATCCTCTGCCTGAACCATCTCTCTTCCAGGGAGGCAGAGTCCTAATCTCCAAGTCATTTTGAATCTCAGTCTGGTATTTGCTCCTTTCCACATACCATAGCTCAACTTAATGAAGCATGTTGCCAAGCCAGAGAGGTGATGTGTGCTTTGTATATTAGAGAACACTGAAGCCTCTATTTTCCTCTCCTATTGTCCCCTCTTGCCTTGAGTATATGCTGGGACAGACTTGCAAAATGCATAAGACTCCATGTGGGACTTCAAAGTAGTGAGTGGGTTTAGATACCAACAACCTATTATTCTTTACTACCCCCTGCAAGTTGCAAGGGGACCACAGCACTTTTCCTATTGGGAAGTTCTTGAAAGTCCTTCACACAAACATTTCAGAGCACCCAAACCCATGGGGTTAAAAACTTGGCCAATCTCACAAACACTGGAGAAAGAGAGAATTTGCAGTCATCTTCCCTACTGACATCAAGAGGAGACAAGCCAGTGCTGTGACCCATGTCTCAATGGGAGCTTCAGCTCTGCACCCACTGCTATGGGGGATAAGACTTTTTTTTGCTTTTGGCCATTAGCTGCCTTCCTGCTGGCTTCTCCCTGTTGGTGCATGGTGTTAGAAAAGGACTGGGACAATTGGTGAGGGGCTGTCTGCTTGTTTAAGAAAGTAGGAGTTCTCCTTTGTGTGTCTGCATATTACTGCCTCCTACAATGTTAAAGGGAGGGGAGTCCCCGCCAAGATTATTTCAGGCATCAGAAAGATGGGGAAGAAGAAAAAGTGCCCTTCAGAGGCTCCACTTCCATTTCTCAATGTGAGCCTCCTTGAACATTCTGGCTGTGGTCCTACTCTTGGGACAAGCTTTGGCCTTTGCTCTTTCCATAGGGCTTCTGGCCAGTAGCACAACAGGAGGAACAGCTAATTTGACTGGTGCCAGTTGTGGTCACTTCTAGGAGACCCTGAAGAACCTGTCACTTCTTCAGGGGAACATCTGGGCTGCTGCAGAGTTCACAAAACCACCAGCCAGTGGAGGATTATTCTCTGTGCTATGTTGGGGAGGGAATACTTAATTTAGAGCAGAAGTGAACAACAGCACAAGAACTTTGTGAAAGCCTGCAGTGCCTGCTCCTTCAAGCATGTTATGTGAAGCCTCAGTCCCTTCTGGCTGGCTGTGATAAATTACTTTCTCCATATTCTCTAGCCTGGAGAAATGTTGGTGCTCTAACCAGAAAAGTACAACTGAGCATCACTTACTCTTTGCAGGACAATCAGCAAAAGAGCAGCAGGAGTTTAACCATCCGCTGACCAAAATAACAGGCAGTCCACAAAAGCTGTTGAAAGAGCTGGTTTTTAATGGTCTGTCTTTTCTGTTGTCCTTCTGTCACTGCGAGAAATAGCTCTAGTTTTGATCTGAATTCTTGGGCTTTCCCTGATTGCCTTGTTCCTTGTTTTTGCAGGTGTGGTGGTTCTGGTCTTGACAGGGTCATCTGGGCTCTGTGCCCTCCCACTTCTTGGTCTCCTCATGGAGAGTATAGTACACTATGAGACAAGCTTGTGTCTGTTGCAAATTGACAGGTCAGGGCACTGAAAGATAGCAGTCACTCTTGACATGAGATGTGCCCTTAGCTCAGCTTCTGTTGGTCAGTGTTGTGGGCCACATTAAATGATTGCCAAGCATCCACCAGTGGGCTCCAATCAGTTGTTTAAATTTTCTGGTAAATTTGGGGATACAGGGAAAAATGACTACTGAAATGCCTTGGAAAGCCAGTGGTTCCATTGCTCTGCTCTCCAGAGGCTGTGACTGATGCTTAGACCCAGCTCCACTCAGCTGCAGCCTCTGAGAACATCTCTGTAAAGAAGGTTTATTTAGGTGTCTCGCCAATCTGCTTACAGTGATGAATGCACATGGCAGCTGGGTAATCAGACCTAAAGTGTCCAGGAGGTGGTGGCGGGGGCTGGAGGGTCACAGGACAGAGCCCAAATCCCATTAAAGTCCACTGGGACTTGAAAAATGTGCTTGAAACTAAGTGTGTGTGCTGTGCTGGATCAAGCTGATTGTGATCAGACCAAAAGTAAGCAGACATCTGTCATATTTTATTAACCCATGCATAATACAAGCAACCATGCATAATGCAAGTGGACATGGCAGAGGCTTTGCTAATTACTATTTCCCATATTTTTTTCTTGAAGGTGTGCATAGTCAGTGCCTAGAATTGCTTAAAAACATCCATCTGTTCCTTTTTGCAGGTTCGGTGCTGGATGCATTTTGCCACTTTGTTTTGTATTAAAGCCAATGTGTTTGAAAGGTCACTGGGCAGCTGAGTGCAATAATGTTCAGATTCTTCTGGCATTGCTCAGTGATTAGAAATACTCAGCATGCAAATAGCTTGTTCAACTTCAGCAAGTACATCATCTCCCTCCTGCCAGCCTGGCTTGGGGTGAGCTAATGGACTTTTAACATTATACAGCTTAGAGAGTGACTGTCTCTAATAGCTCCTGATTAAGCTCTCCAGAAAGGCAAATAACCATCATGGGGCAAAGGCTAAACAAGGGGAGGGGGGCAAAAAAGCACAGATACTAAAAAGTTGCTGGCCAAGGGACTCTTGCTGACATGTTTTGTGTTTAGGGAAATTCAGCCATTATATTGAGCACATTTTGGCTTTTGAGAACTCTGTCAAATGGATCCCAATTTATTTCCTCTGAATGCTTTTAGAATAGTGATAAAATAGCCCTCCATCCCTTCTCCCCCCCCTTTGCCCATTTATAGTCTATTCTTTTAGGGCTGTTCCGAGGAACTGTTGTGTTTTCCTATTATCATTGTCCCTGGCTCAGCACTGTGCTTCCAAGCTGAATGTAGGCTTTGGGGGGTTATTTTTATCTTACTGACCTTCTGTGGTAGAGGAACACGCTCTCATTCAGTCTCCAGACAGCCTGATTTGCTGAGCAGAGAGATGTGGGTGCATATCGGGGGCATCAGGCGCTCTTTAAACTGACTCAGTCCTGTCTTTCCCTCTCAGTTTTTGTGTGTTAGGAATATCAACGTGAAAGACATGATTGAGGTCTTGCTAGGCACAGAGAAGATGTGATCTGTGATTCTGAAGTCAAGCAAGCTCTAGAGCAAAGTGAAAACTGAGCCCAAATAATGCCTTTTCTCCCTGTTTCTCAACCCCTCTGACCCCTTTTTTTAGCTTTCTTTGGGGAGGTGGAGAGGAGAGAGGTGAGCTGCTTTTGTCTGCTTCAGTGGGCATAAATCATAGCTTTGGCTTAGGATGTTAGACATTTCATTCATTAATGACTCTTTCTCCAGGGCTCCCTATTGCTTTATCATGACATTGGCAGGACAGGGAGAAGGTTTTATGATCTGTTCAGCCAATTCACAACAGAATTGTGCAAAGAAAGGAATGGGCTTTTTCATGAAGGGCTAGTGACCTTCTGCCCTTCTCCTGCCTCCTGTGTGCCAAGGCTCATGCACACAGTATGTTACTAGCCACTTCTGAGGGCTTCAGCTGATCAGAGAATAAAGGCCGAGGTGCTTCTGTGCAAACCAGCCAGCTCTGCTTCCCATCAGCATCTCTTGCAGGACCTGTCTGCTCCTATCTGAGGTCAGTGCTCTCAAAGCAGACTTTGGCTGGTTGTGTTCCCAGGGTACAGGCTGGGTCTACATCCACAGATGACAGCAGGCCAGGAGACAGCTTCCTACAACTAGCCACATCAAGAGAACTCCACTTGGCTGATCTGAAACAGCACAGAGAACATTCTTCCTGCAGGGAGGCCACTGCGCTGACTACCCTTTCCCACCAGCACTATGACTTGTGTAGTGACCAGGAGGAGGCTCCATGACAAGTGCCACCATAAAGGCAGCTTTGTGTCTCAGAGCTTGTGCAGCAACCACTATCTCTGAGAGGTAGGGGCTCTTCTACCTCCTGCCACTATGTGGGGCAGAGACCAGGACCTAGGACTACCCTGTCAAGGATGGCAGAGGGAGAGCTGGAGTGGTTGACTGACTTAGGGAAGTGCTCAGTACCTGCAAGGCCCTTCCCTGTGCCTGGCACCTTCTTGCAGCCATGTAAACTAATGCAGAAGAGTTGGGGCAGTGAGGAACAAGGACCAACAACAGTGTCTCTGCGAAGGATGTGTTTCCTCTCTACCTCCCATGGTGTCCAGTACATGTGCGTTCAGCTGTGATTGTCCTTGTGAGGATCCTCCAGATCTTCCTCAACTATTAATTATTGCTAACAAGGCTCAGAGGAACCATTTCAGTCATAGAGTTTGGCCACAACTACAGTCAAAAACACTGACGCTGGGGTTTTTGATGTTTAGTCTCCAGAATGTGTCTAGTCCACCCCCAGCCCCACACTTCTTGATACTCTGTAACAGGCAAAAGGGCTATAGCAAGAAAAAAAAATAAAGCAACCTTCTTTTAGCTTCCCTCAGTGGTTCCCTCTATTTCCTAATGGTTCTGACTGGCCTTGGTTGGTGTACACAGTGCTATATTAATTACATTATTTTATTAACCACCGGTGGCAAAAATGGGCTGCCCTGAATACATATAGATGTTATCTTACTGAATACTTCAACTGGTTGTGCTAACATCATCTCTGCTACCAATTAAAATGGAGGGAATGATGACGGGAAGTCATTACAAAAAGCCTCCAGAAAAAGCACGAGCCCATCAGTTAAAGGAGACTCTAGAAACAGAACCCAGCTGTCCTGAATCCCTCCAGCCTGTTGTGACTAAGGACTGATAAGTCCACCAAGGCATATGTTACAGGTCAGTAGTACAAAACTATTTCCTCACTTGTTCTTTCCCCAAGGCTTGGCTCTAGTCAGCATCAAAACCTGCTGAAGGCAGAATGTGAAACCTAGCCCACCAGGAGCTGTGGAAAGAAGTGCTGCTCAGCTGGTTCCTGCTTCTCTATTGCACCCAGCCTGCCCCATGCCTCTCTCTAAAACATCTTTAAATAAACTCTCCAGAGGTCTTCTGCCACACAGTAGTGAACTGAAATAAAGTGCTGCTGAAAGGAGCTGGATAAATGCCGTGTCATATTTTGTTATAATCACCTAAAGCAACCTCATCGTCTGTGTCATCTCTCTCTCCAGCTTACTCATGGAGCCACAAACATCATGGTGACTGTGCAAAAAAGGAAGAGAAATGCAAGTTCATATGAGTTGGAGTAAATAATTCAGAGGCACTGGCTAGTTGTTCTGATACACAATGCTACCCAGGGCTGCCAGGGCGTCCTGGTCCAGCATGCACAGAAATCATGCTCTCCTAAGTAAAAGCAAGCTATGGAGAAAACTGAGTGGATCCTCCAGCCTGTTAACTTTCCAAGTCATTGGGCAGGTGGAAACTCAGCAGTGTGACTGTGCAGAGGGCTGGAGCGAGGCTGCAGGGTGTGGGAGCAGTGGAAGTTTGAGCAGGCTGGTGGGCTCTGCAGCTGGTGCTGCTCTACGTGCACACAGGCACCTGCGGTTGCACTATACATGGCATTGGACAACTGATTGAATATACAGTGCTTGAGTTTGAAAGCCATTTCTGAGCAACAGCTCAAGAGATAATGGGGTGAGGGGGAGAAGAAGACCACTTAAAAAGCAGTACATCATGCACAGCTCTTCCACAGAGCAGAACCAGGAGTCAAAAGGACCTCACATGATCAGTTTTAATGTTGTGGTAGACTTGGATTTCCTACCCAGCGGCCAAGCCACAAGGAACCTTCGTGTATTGTGCTCTGCCTGGAAGGGGTTTTGTTCTAGCTATACAGCTCTGATAACATTGGAAAGATGCGGTCTTGGAGGCAATTGCAAACTTGTGTCCCATTGCTCCAGCACAATACTCAGCATCAGGAACAGCAGTGGTTTGTGTGTGGCTCCAATATGTCAGATACTTGAACTTCTGGTCTTCCAGTTTCTTGCTATATTAGTGTTTTAGAAGTTCTCCTGAACAGTGAACATCTCCAGGAGGTGTTTCCCACTTTGATATTTCTGTCTAAAATTACAGTGCAGCAGTGCATGGATGAGGCACGTTAAGTAATTCCCATACAATGTGCCAGGGGATTGTCATGGTGTTTGTAGGACAGGGTCCTGCTTGGTTTGCCTTTCTTGCCCCTCTGTGCCTTCATACCTGTCTACACATGGGAGAGGTCTCACGTGTGGTCTGGAGGTGTTGGGGACAGCTACAGCTCCCCCTCCCTGACTTATCAGCTCTGAGTTCAGCCCAGCAGAACACTTGGTAGGTCTGGGTGAGCATGTCTCTTTGGAGTCCAGCTATCCCAGTGGCCAAACCCTGCCAACAGCTCAACTTTTATTTCAGGCATGAATAACTCCAGTTACACAGCTGCATATGCCTTGAAGAACTAAACACGTCTTTGCACAAAACTGGGGGGGTAAGAATTGCTGCAGTCTATGACTTGGGGTGAGATTTGTTTATCATGAAGAACTGAATTAACTTGACTATTTGTGCAACCAGATCTGAGGTCTAAGGGACCAGCAAGGTATTTAGACATCTGAGTCATACCCTTCCTTCACAGCTGGTGCTTGCTGGCACAGACCTGGTCCCTTAAATGCTTGTTTAGTGGCTTGGTGCCGTTGTCATGTAATAACTTGCCCCAGCAGCTGGCAAGGTCCATGGGTAACCACACGTACTCCTCTGATCTGACTGCAGGGAAGGTCCTCCAGACCCAAATGCCATTTCTCTTTTGGTAGTTACCGCTCTCTCACTTTCAGTAGTTACTGCTCTGTCACTGAGCACTTCCCTCAACAAGTGCATCAGCAAGGCACCCTGCGAGCTGAAAGAACTCTGACCAGGACCCAAGGGTCATCGCCAGCCAGGAGGAGACAAGGTGCATCTTGCCCCCTTTCCAAACGCGCTGTGCTTGGCTTGGAAATAAGACCTGGGCCTTTTACTGACAACATTCAGCAAGCAGAGCTGGTGCTCCTGCACAGCACAGCCCCGTGCAGGACCAGCCCAGCACTCGCAGGCCAGGCACCTCCGCACACAAGCTGATTTGCTTTTTCCTTCCGTGGCGCTAATTAGACCACGTGCAGCTCCTCTTTCTGGGAAGAGCTCTTCCAGAGCCAGCTCAAGTATCTCTCAACTGCACAGCATTTGCCAGTTTGGAAATATCCACACTACTTAGAAAGTTAAATAATTCCGTATAGGATTATTGCAGCCTCCCAGTTCTTACTGGAAATAACCTTCTGGTGTCATCTGCCTGTGGCCTGGTTCCTTCATGCATTTGGCAAGATAAAACATCATTTTGAGGCTCAGGGTGACAATGGAGAAGATATCAGTTGTTCTCAATTTTACATACAGTAGTTAAGCAAATGTCCATGTTTGCTGAATTCAAAAGATGAAGAGAGGGGCATGAGGGTAGAATAGTGTCAAAATTAAGGAAAATGCTTGTAAAATAACCTCCTGCATGCATAACTCACTTTTAGTGCCTGATTTTCAGTCTAGTCACAGGGAGATTATGTTGATTTGCACTTCTGCAACTGCTGAAATTCCTTTACAGTCAGTTAGAGCCAGGAATTCTTTGTGTTATATATAGTATTTCTTCAGGTTCATGTGAAGAGAGTGATAATATATCATTGCTCCCAGTGGGGACATAGCTGCCTTCTAGCTTATGTCTCCTGACTTGTATTAGAGCTGGGCTTGAACGGTAGCAATCAATAGTGGGAAATGCAGCAGCAGAAACTGCTAAGTGCAGCTCTGGTGTTCCTTATGCAAACGTTAACACTCACCAGAGAGCACGCCTGTTCAAATGAGCAAAGAAGCAAGACTGACTGCTCCATTTGCAAAATTATTCCCAATATTTCCTGGGTTTTTTTTTGTGATTTGCATATCTTATGAAAAAGAAACAACCTGCACAGTGTAGTACCAGCCAAAATTAAGAAGAGCACTTCTCTTTTTGGGACAAACATGTTGTACACATGCTCAAGGGCAGGTGGGCTATCCTGAGCTATCTCCAGGACACAGCTAGTGGGGTTCTACCTCCCTCAGCTGCTTAGTGCCTACCGATTCCAACGTGATGCAAACCAAAGCAGGCACACATGTCCCTGACTCAGCTCTTGGGCAGAACAAGTGTATGGGTATTACATCCTTTGGTGTAGTTCCTGGACACACATCTTCCTCCATCCAGCATTGCTAGCCAGCCTGAAGCTGGACCTGATTGCCCAAGTAGCTGAGCACCTGCTGCTCATACCAGAGTAGCAGGAGCTGTATTGTCCTCAAGATTGCCAGTGGAATTTGCCCATGCTAAAAGCCAATTCATTTGTTCTGAACGCACAGCTGATACATGGAGGCAGACCACAGTTATGGCAGGCAGGCCCTGAGGGTCTGCAATCACCTTCTTACTCCATCTGCAGGCTGGAGTAATTGCAGTGATGCCTGAGCTTCAGAGCAGTACTGACTTCTTTCCCCCTCTGTAATACACAGAGAAGTGGAATAGGAGGAGAAAAAAAAAATCCCTTAGTTGTCTTCTTTCCTTCTTCATGGCAACCCTGACCTTGGTGGCACACCTGGCCGTTGCTGTGTCTGGGAAGGTTTATGCTCACCAGCTGGCCCCAGCACAACTGACTGCTCAGCAAGGCTGGGTGCAGCGGCAGCCCAGGTGAGGGGCATGTGCGTTAGCAGCCATTTGGCAGAGCAAGGTTATAAAGAAGGGAAGGGGGCCACCAAGAAGGTCATGCTGACGAGTCTCTGTGCTGTGTACTGTCACCTTTCTCACCTTTCCATTTCTTCTTATCATCTAGAGATAGCAGCAAAGCTGCAAGGAAACTTGTGAGCAAAGCAAGATGAAAGGCCAGCATTTGCTTGTGTGTGCCAGGAGCTGAGGTGCCTAGAGAGCCTGAGGCAGCTTTGAGATATTTGAAGCAGCAAGTGTCCTGCTGCCTGTTCTTTCCCTAGGAAAGGCTCAAGGTAAGAAAACAAGGAGAAGTTGTTAATGTGACTGCCTTGCAGATGCATTACCTGGAGAAGTTTGGTTTGGGAATAGCTGAGCAGGAGAGATTTGCTTGATCTTGAAGGCAAGATGCCTTGGAAATGCTGCTGGGCTCAAGCTGTCTGAAGCTGCTGGTTCCTTGTGTGATAACACTGCCTCAGCCAGCAGCGCCTGCATGCATTCATCTGCAGGGAAGTATGTGGTCAGACTGTAAAGGAAGGACATGTCCTGGCATGCAGTCAGATTTGTTTACTACTATCTCTAGTAAGCTGGATGCCAGCAGATATTTATCAGTGGTTGTAAGACCATGTGAGGTGTCATGGAGGAAGGCGAAATGTTTCCTTGGCTTATGTGACAAATTGCTGGGAAAGGTGTGTTCTTTTACCCTGTGAGTTGAGGGAGCATAAGTCTGCTGAGCCTTGCTGTCTGCGTGCTTTGTATCTGTCCTACGGTGTGCTTGCTGAACACAGCTTGGTGAATTTTTAATCATCCTTATGGGTATTTCTATTGCCTACCTGTTTCCATTACAGGCAGTAGAGAGGGAGTTTCTCTTTTCTGCATTCCAACCTGTGGATAAATCTAAAAATCTAATGGGAAGGGAGTTTCTTTATCTGCTCTTCTTTTACCTGATGTGTATAAATGAACAGTCTCACTCTGAATGTGCTCCCTTCTCAGCATCTGACTCAGCCAGCTGTTGTCCTTGTTTCCCACATGTGATGTTTAGTGAATGAGGGCTGTGGATTTCCATAAGGAGATGGGCTAAATCAATAGCAGTGCTCCAGATCTTGTGGATTTTCATAACTGCTGAAGGATTTGGTTATACTGGGTAACCAGTCATTATCTCTGGTGTCAGATGAGATCATTTCATGCAGCCATTTATATTCTTAAAATGATAGTGCCCTTCTGAGATTTTTTGCAATGCAGAAAGATAGTATTGCATGACCTTGCTTTTGGCAGTGAGTATGAACCAATGGCAGCCAGCAACACTTTCATCTCTTCTCAGATCAACTTCTTCCTCCCCAGTCCTCCATCTTTGCCCTTGTAATTGGAGATAAACTGGACCCACACAGTTATGCAGTATCAGAAATGTAATGTAGACATCTCTTTTGTGAATCATGTTTGTAATCTGCCCTTCAAACAGAGTTCAGATGCCTACAGTCTCTTTTCTGTGAGGTGCTTGGAGAAAATCTGAGCTGCAACTTTTTATAAATACCTGTTTGGGGGGCACCTGGAGGTGTCTGATGTTCTCACAAAAACAGCATAATACTTCACTGAAAAGCAGCTTTGCTCAAGGACATCTTTATCCCCTTCCTAAAAGGAGATCAAGCTCTTCATGGGAGGGCAGGCAGGGGCCCCTGGGGACTTTGATAAGGTGATGAAAGCCTTAAGTGGTTCATTTTATAAGCAGAACAGGAGTTCAGGCTGTGCAGGTCTGAAGAAGAGATTTTAAAATACCCTCTCATGCTGTCTGAGAACAATGGAGGACTTGGTGAAAGATCAGGTGCATTTTCTGTCTTTGTACTCTATCCAGGCCATCTTGTTGCTGAACAAAACCCTGCTTGCTGTGAGATGCAGCAGCTAGCCAAGATTCAGATTCCCAAAGCTGGACCTTCTTTTTGGAGCATCACTGACCTCCTACATTCTGTTCCAGAATGCCAAGCTTGTAGAAAGGTGGGGAGGAATTCTCAGCTGAGGAGACGCAAGAGTGGGGATGAACAATTATGTGCAGGTGATAGGCAAGAGATTTTGACAATTCTTTTGTTGAGATATTTAAGTCCTCCAAGTGCAAGATAATCCTTACTTGCAGATATTGTCCCTGTCCTTGGCATCTCCCTCTTGGGAGGCCTCATGGCCACCTCCAAGCATAGATGTTCTTTGGCAAGGCTAAGGGAGCAAAAAGCTTGGAGGAGGGTTAAGGGAGATATCCAGACCAAAATGAGCTATTTGGACAGTGCCATTGCTTTGAGGCAGATGAAGCTGCACCTACTTGCTTCTAACAGATGGGCTGAAATCTTGAGCCCCTTTTAAAAGAACAAAGGTGTAGATGCTGGAGCCTTTAGATGCACAATGAAATGCTCAGATAAGTGATTGCTCTGAAACCTCAGTTGTGCTGGATCTGGGGGCTCTCGGAATCATAGCAGTTAAGCAAACTTTTGCATTTGGCTGAACTGATGAGTATATTCCTTAGCCTTCCCTTCTGCACAAGTTTCTTGGGTGTTTGAGTTCTTTAAGTGGTGGAAATGAGATGTAATGCTTTGGAATGCCTTGGATGGGTGGTCAGTGAAATCCTGTGTTGTGAGGCCCAGTAATGCTGGGTTATCCAGATTAGACACTGCGTCTGATTATCTTGCTGATAATCCTACCCTCAGTAATTTAATCAGGATGGGGATTGCAAGGCCAGGATCAGGCAGAAATAATGGGCCATTGCCCCCTTGTGCATCTGTAGTACTTGGAACCCTTGTTTGTGGTAGTGTCTGTAATGCATTTAAATAAACATGTGTGGTAGTGCTGCGTTGCCACTGGCATTGCAGCTGGCGTCTCCTGTTATTTCTCCTTGTTTGTAGGTGAGAAGCCAGTTACTGAGTGGCTTTGGGGGACACAATTTCTTTGAAGTGTGTTTGAAAGAACTGATATGTGATGCCGATGTAAACAAACTGGGATGGCAAAGATAGTCCAGTAAGAGGAACAGAAGTTGTTAGCCTGCCTGTCAGAGGCAGGACTCCTTGCCTATTGCTATGGGAAAGCTGGGTGAAGTGATCCATCTCTGGCAAAGGCTCCCCCAGTGCGGGTTGGGAATGAAGCTACTTGGATATGTGTTTGTAGGGGTGCCTAAAGGGAGGATGTATTCATATTAGATAATTTGGTCCAAAAGGCAGCAGATGACAGAAAATTAAGTGGGAGTGTCCATCTGCTTGAGGGTAGGAAGGCTCTGAAGAGGGATTTGGACAGGCTGGAGCGATGGGCTGAGGTCAATTGTATGAGGTTTAACAAAGCCAAGTGCCAGGTCCTGCTCTTCGGTCACAACAATCCCATGCAACGCTACAGGCTTGGGGAGGAGTGGCTGGAGAGGCTGGAGAGCTGCCTGGCAGAAAAGGACCTGGGGGTGTTGGTTGACAGCCGGCTGAACATGAGCCAGGAGTGTGTCCAGGTGGCCAAGAAGGCCAATGGCATCCTGGCCTGTATCAGAAACGGTGTGACCAACAGGAGTAGGGAGGTGATTGTGCCGCTGTACTCGGCACTTGTGAGACCACACCTTGAGTACTGTGTCCAGTTTTGGTCCCCACAGTACAAAAAGGACATTGAGGTGCTGGAATGGGTGCGGAGAAGGGCAACAAAGCTGGTGAGGGGTCTGGAAAACATGCCTTATGAAGAGCCGCTGAAGGAACTGGGCTTGTTTAGTCTGGAGAAGAGCAGGGTGAGGGGATACCTTATTGCTCTCTACAACTACCTAAAAGGAGGTTGTAGTGAGGCTAGTGTTGGTCTCTTCTTCCAAATTACTAATGATAGGACGAGAGGAACTGGCCTCAAGTTGTGCCAGGGGAGGTTCAGATTACATATTAGGAAGAAATTCTTTGCTGAGAGAGTGGTTAGGCACTGGAATGAACTGCCCAGGGAGGTGGTGGAGTCACCATCCCTGGAGGTGTTTAAGAAACAAGTGGTTGTAGCACTTCAGGCTATAGTCTAGTGGTTTGGAAGATGTTAGGATGAAGGTTGGACTTGATGATCCTGGAGGTCCTTTCCAACGATAATGATTCTATGATTCTATTCTATGAATTTAATTTTAAGAAATCTTAAGTTAGGGAGACAGAGTACCCAGGATTTTCTAGCCTTTGACCTGTTGGTAAGAGCTAAAAGACAAAGTTACCTGGGAAGCCCAGAGCTACAGGTGGGTAACTTGCTTTACCCCAGGAAAGTTCCTCCAAAGGAATAACAAGAGCAAACTGTGATCCAACAAGCAGCTTGCAAGCACTAGGCATATGTTCACATGGCCTTGAACTGAAAAGAAACTGGCTAAAAATTAACAAGGTTGTTCTAGTGTCATCTCAGCCGCCCAGGCTGTGACAGCTCTTTGCACTTGCAAGTGTTTCCACTGGAGGACCCCAGAAGCCTTTGGGTATTGTTAAGGCTGACCAAAGAGCATGAAGTGAAGCAGCAGAGACACCAAAAGGTTAAATTGACTTTCCCAGGGTGTTAGTGTCAGAGTGTGAATGACTATGATGATTAAATATTTGTAAATAGTTCACAACATTATATTTTACAAACACTGGGAGAACTGGCTCCTTGCAAGGCTTTATCAGGCACATGTGACAGAAGCACACTCTCTGAATGACACCTGCACATGAAATGTGTATGTTATCCAGTCTGCACTGAAACCAGTAATGAAATTCTCCCTTTAAATGTGGCAAAGACTTTTGTCAAAAAAAAATGGTTGAGATAATCAACAGTAGGGGTAGCATAAAGAAGATTTTTACAGGATTTTCCATAGAATAAATAACTACGTATAGTTACTTGCACCCATAGAAACTATTCTTCCAGGTGAGTGTTATGTTTATTGCTAGCTCTGTCCTTTTCATGCTTATTTTTCTTAAGGGGATGCCGCAATCCTGTATCTATCCCCATGTTTGCAAGGCACAGCTATTGTTAGAACAGCACTTGTATCTCCTATACATACACTTGACCAGTTTACAAATTTTCTTACAACCCATTTTATTTTTGAGCATCCAAGGTAATGACAGTATAGAAATGCAGAGCAGTGGCTGTCTATGTGTTGGTTTTATATCCATATCAGCTCTAAAATACGGTTTTAATACAGGCTCACTAGAGGTCTTTGGGGTTGTAAGTCTGTGGTTTCAGTGGTAGCTACAAGTTATATGAGCCAGGAGTAGTTTTAATTTTGCAAGATATTTATTTGCAATTGCAGGCCTAAATCATACTGTGTCTTGGACTCAGATTCCAGCTTGTGTTTTAAGAAGATCCAAGACAGCACAAGGAGAAATCACAAGGGAGCAATTTGATTTCTGTAAAAGAAAAATAAAGCATAGAGGTAAAAAAGGAAAGAATAAGGTAGGAATAATGACAGCTGGGTCCATAAGGGCTATCACATCTCATTAAGGAAAAGAGATTTCCTCGGCTGATGCTCCAAAACATGTACTGGGATTAGTACATGTTTTTTGCATGTACTAATGTACCAATCTCTTTGCATAGAGATTGCCACAGCCTCATCTAGTTCATCCTTGCTGGGAATTGGGTGGCACATCTGTGGATGGTGTCCCAACAAAAGCAGGGCACTGCAGAGATGCTGTGACACTCTCTGTGGCAGCATTTCTGAGTCTGAGCATTTTGCTAGTCTATGAACCTGGGGAGGCGGTAGTGGTGAAGGAGCACTGCTGCTGTCGAGCAGCCTTGCTGCAGAGAAGCAAGAGCGAGAAACAGCCTTTCTTTAAGCCTTAGGGAAAGAGCCAGTGAATTCCATTTGCTGCGTCACTACAAGACTGCAGGCAGCAGAACGATTGCAAAGTGTGAAGAGGAAGGAGAGGTGAAACCTTCTGTGAGAAATGTACAGTTCTGCTAGTGGTAAGATGGGCAATATTGCTAATGAGAGCACCTCCATCCACAAGGGGAAGGTACCCTGCCAGGTGCCAGCTAGGACATGTCTCTAAGGGAGCTGCTGAAGCATTCCCAAGTACATGAGGGAGAGACTTAAGACTTCCCTGCTAAATGCAATTAGAGACTGTGTGGATAAGTGAAAAAAGCACCAAATTTTGAGTGTAGCTCCTTCCTTGTGTATGTTCTGTGCTCTCTTTAACTGATGCAGGACCAGAAGTACAGAAAGAAGGGCAAACTAAAAACCTCTGTTCCACAGCTGCTGGAAGATATGGGTTTTGAACACCACTTTCTAACGTGAGCCCCAGTCTTCCGAGGTAAATTCCTTGCACCAGAATTTGCACCATTTCCAGTTTGGAGCTCTTGCTCAGTTTTGGAGATGACTAGATTCAAGCCTGAGTGGTGTAACGAAAAGGAGATGCAGGTGATTCTAGGACAGAAAGAGATGCTGTTGGGAGGGGTTACCAGGCAGTCCTTGAGTTGATAGTGAGAGTAGTTGGGGTTCAAACCAACTAGACGGAAATGCACCCAGAGAAGCCCTGCTACAGGCACACAGGCAGGTAGTGCTGGGAGCTGGCTGGCCCCATGGCCCTAGCTGAACTTACTCACTATGGGAGGACTGTCTGCTAAGACAAATGTATGAGTTACCTGTGCTGAGCCTGGAGTTTTCCGACACTGCTCTGCAGCACATGAATTATTCAAAGGTCAGAAAGAAACCATAACCAGTTCTGCAACACAGGAGACTCCAGCCAAGCAAAACTTCCTCATCTCCCAAGTAGTGCTTTCTCTTCTCTCTCCTCCTTTTTTCTCGTCTCACTTTTATGCCAGGAATAAAGGATTTCAGCGCAGGCTGCTTGCCTGCCTCCTTGAACCATGAGGAAGTGACTTTTCCAATGTTCTCTTCCTGCTAGTGGAGCTGGGACAGTCTAGACATTTTGTATTTGTGTTATGGAGACATCTAAAACCCAGAGACTGGTGGCCCATGCAAGGAGCCAGGGGACGAATGGAGAGATGGATAGTCCTTGCCTTATTTTGGCCCTGATTTACATCCCACTCAGTCCTACTCACTCAGCTCAAACACTGAAATGAGGAGTCTGTAAGTGAAAACAGCTCAGATCTGGGTTGTTTCTCTGAAGGAGTCACTTTCTTGCTTTCTTATTTCTTGTCTCTCTCCCTATAGAGGCTGAGTAGACCAAGCTCTGAAAAGAAGTTGGGGGAAAAGCCTGGTCCCTGTGCCTGGAAGGATAATGACAAGTATAGGGCAGTAGGAAGGAACCAGAGCCACAGCAACTTGTGCAGGGGCACTAGGCGGCCAGTGGCAGAGCAGGAACCTGGATCCATAGGTGGGCAGCTGCCTGCCCACCTGCCCTCCACATGGCAACTCACAGCCAGAGGCTTCTAGGGGAAACTAATTCTTCTCCTGCTGGTTGCCCAGTGAGGCCCTGACAGGCTCTTGATTTAACTTTCCTTGGGAGAGTAAGGGGAATGTGGCAAACGCAAAGCTCTCCATTTTTATGACGACCTGGAGTACTTCTGCCGTCCCCTCCACCCAGGGAAAAGGAAGGTGCTGACAGGAGCCCAAAACTGGTATGAAATTGGGCTTTTTTTTTTTTTTTTTTTCTGTTGTTGTTGTTCACAACTGAGGCCTTGCCAAAAGCAGAATATCTTCATTTGACTCCAGCCAACACGAAGGCTTCACAAGGATAGTGGTAGGCTGTGTTTCCACGAGTGTTTTCATTACTTTCTGCCATACTAGGAAAAGTGTGTTGACGTCATGAAGTCACGCTGAATTGAACTGGTTCACCTCTTTCAGCCACTTTGTGTTTCAAAAGTACAATGCATTCAATTTATAGCTGGTCTTCCATTGTTCATTCAAACAGCACTGCACCAATGCACTTCTGCAGCTGTCTGCTCAAGGGCCCAGGAGCGTCACTAACAAATGACCAGGCTGGAGAAGGTGGCTCTGGGTTCAAACCTGCAGGTGCATTGGGGTGGGGGGGCTCATCTGGGAGGGGAATACATAGTGAATGGCAATTACAGCTTGCAATAATTCCCTCCCTGCAGAAAGGACTTGTAAATGTTTAATAAACTTCTTGCCTTTGCCATAGATGAGGTCTTATTAATGAACTGGAGTGGTTTGAGGACAGGTATTGTGTCCGTTACTATAGCACCACCTTGCACAGGATCTCAGCATGAAAGAGGCAGGCAAGGGAGGGAGGGAGACACTGAGAATGAGCCCCAGCGAGCCAGCCTGAGGTTCGCCTGTGGAACAGGCAGCCACGTCCTGCCCAGAGACACCAGCCCCTGGCAGCACCTCCAGCTCGCCAGCTGCCCCAGTCCAGGTACCCAACCCCACACGGATGCATGGCAGAGCTGCTGGAAGTGCACTGCTGAGTCTCTGAGTGCTTCCAAGGGGGTTTTGCTCCAGAGCTCTTCCTGACTGACTTTCTTCTTTGGAAGATCGGTTTTAATTTTTGATATTTTTTTTTCTTCCTTCTGTGCTCCTTTCTTGAGCAACTGGTTGTTATTGCAGAGGTCACTGAGGGGACCGGCAGAGGCTCCTGAATTTGGCATCTGGAAATATGACAGCAGAAGTTAATACTTGTTAACATACGGGATTTACTGAAGAAGAAAGACAAAATGCCTTTCAAAGGGTTCGGTTCACTAACGGAAAGATTTTTTAATCCAAGAAAGGAAGAGGTGAAGAACACCATTAGTGACTCGCTGGGGAATCTGAGAAGGTAAAATCCAACAGAAAATTCCCAGACAGGTCCATTGGTTCAATTTATTAAAAGACAAATGAAGTATAGACAAATGTATAAACATAAAACAGATTCAGCATGCCAAAATTAATATCTGAGTTCAGATAGTAAGAAACACCTTGCTGCAAGACAGAAGATGTACAAGGATCACTGTTACAACAGCATATGACTATAGATGGTAGAATATTTATATTAAATAAAATAGAGGCAAATAAGTTATTCTGTAAGTGTTATAATATTACAAAGAACATGAAAAACTGTTTTAATTAAAACACTTTTAAATAATTAAACAATAATTCTGTGGTTTAGCTTGCATGAGAAAAACTGATTATTTAATCTCCCAAATGAGACCACTCTTGAAATTAGACTTAATGTTCTTAAATACAGGGGCTTTTTTGAAAATCTTGTTCCAAATCAGTAAGAGAAAATGTATTAAGTAGAGCTGTGTGTGTGTTTGCTTACTGAGACTAGCAAATTAGAAAAATAAGAAGCAGCTGTTTGCAAGCAAAAAAGAGAAGAATGATTAAAGATTTTTATCTGGATGTGACAGTTTACGAAACAACAAACTGAAAGATGTTTATTTTTGATAAATGAAAATATAATGTAACAAATGACAAGTTCTATAAAGGGAAAGAGGTTTCTCATCTAAATGGAAGATTATTTCTATTAGTCATGGCCAGTGATAACATTTGTGTAATCAATAGATGAGAGCCAGAGGGTTCCGCGGCATTTCTTGCATGCTTGATGTTAAGTGTTTTAAATCTTTGTATGGATCAGTCCAACATTTTAACTGAATGTATTTTTAGTGTTTGAATTGTATTTGCTTTAATATCCATTCCTTTACCTTCTTTTGGGAATGCTATTTTGAATGAAGATATAGTTCTTGGCACATGTAAACATGTCTATGATCACAAGAAAATACGTAATAATTTGCATATATCATCCTACAGCATGTATATGCAAGAAAATGAGCGTGTACACTTTTAAAGAAGTTACTGATGAGCACTGGTAGATTGCCAGTTACACTTTTTCATGTGAATAGAGTGAGTGTGTTCCACACAGTTTCAACTTAACTTTTCTTCATTTGCAGTGTTACAGATGAAGTATGACATTTTGCTTTTTTTACTTTTATGATACTCTACAGTAATTCCAGGGAATCTATTTTTCTTTTAAAACATCAATTTAATTTATTAAATCATAAATTCTCCTTGCTGTGGGCTCTGCTGGGCAATTTGACCACATACATGCAGGTTTTGTATTTAGTGAGTATGTGATGTGGCAGTACACTGGATTTGCTATGTGGAAATGGTGCTCAAACTTTAAATTATCCAGATTACTCTCCTCTCATAGCCATTTATCAAGGATGTCATACTGGTTCCTACACAGTTGATAGTACTGGCATCCAACTTCAGCAACATTGCTACTGAAACAAACCAAACCAAATCTGAGTTGAGATACAAGAAAGTTTCTGGACTTAATTATTTTCTTTTTGAAACACATGTATACCGGTGCCTTTCTTAGGTGTAGTGGAGGAAATAATCGAAACAATAGAAGTTTTTTTCACCATGTCTGCAATCAGTTCTAAGTAAGAATTGCTGCAAGTTGAGCAGTCTCTTATGAACTATGCAGTCATATTTGAAGGTTTTCGTGAGGAGTGAAACATGCATGGTTTTAACTTGAACTTCATTTTCTGCAGCTTAGCCTACAAACGAGAGCATGCACTTCTGTTTTTACATGATGGTACATATGTACATGTAGCATCTGCAACCTCGACTTTGCTCTTCATTTAATCCTATTGGCTTTTATATTGTGTAAATCAGCAAAGCATTTGGTTTCTCTTCTAGCACTTGATAGGTGATTAATTATGTTAAAGCGCATTTTTTATTAGGTCTCCAAGTGTGATTTCACTAACTGGTGTGTGTTGACGTGGGATCAAAACTAGCAAAGTGGGTAGAAAAATACTTTTTAGCATTGGGAAATATGGTGAGTCTATGCCTTTTTACCACACTGCCTCTCTCTTTCAAACAATGGAGCAGATCCAGGGGCCGGTGTCTGGCAAGACCAGCTGCCAGATACCGGCTGCTCCATAAAGATTGTCCACAGACAAGTTCAAGTGCTAAATCACAAGAAGCATAAAGCAACTTACTGCCTCCTCACAGGTGTGTAGCAACCTCAAATCATTTTGTAGGTGCTGCAAAACAAGAGTCTACCCACAGGAGGTTATTTTAGGGTTTAGTGCACCACAGATCATGCAGCACTGTGAACACAATGTGGGGTGTCCAGACTCAGCTAGAGTCGTGCGAGGCCCCTTGTACAATGATGTTAATGCAAGGGCACAATACACGCGTGCAGCTGCAGCACCCAAGAGGCATCCCTCTAGTTCACTGAGGTTGTGCTGAGGAGCAACCACGAGGCTGCCCTGCAGCCTGGGAGTGCAGCATCTGGGAGATGCAGTCCCATGGTGCATATGTTTGAGACATGCCATGAGTTTCATGCAAATATCATGCAGAAAACAGCCAGAGAGGTCCCATGCACTGAGTGACTTAAGAGGATTTGCCAAAATCTTACTGGGATTTTGTACCAATGCATGAATTGCAGGATTTGGCATGGAAAATTATCACTTGGGCAAATCCCTAGAGAGTAAATGAGATTTCAGAAGATTGTATCTAGTTTTGGATAAATTATATTTTTTGATAGTCAGTATGTAGGTTTCTGAAGTTATGACAGGATGAACAGTAACTGTTGCATGTGATGGCTGATGCTGGATTTGTAGGTGTGAGGTTTGAACATTGTGTATGATTGTGTTGCAGCTGCCTGTGAAAGACTGTAATATCTGGTAAAAGTTGTTCTAGAATGTGTTCTAACATATTGCAAGTATTAACATTTGCCTGTTATTGAAGAATCTATGTGTTTTTAGTAAAGTAAAATGGTATGATTCTAGTCCACCCACTTTATAATTTGAAAAAATAACTAAATCTTATGCTAAGGTCCCATAAATACAGATAGGTGAATGTATATGTGTTCTAGATAATATTTTTAATAAAAAAATTTTACTGATAGAAATTTTTGAAATTTCTTTCATTCTTCAAAAATTCTGTATGTGCCAAAGTATTCATTCAATAAAGAAGATAAATTTGGCACACAGTTATTATGACATTTGGGCACAGAACATAGACATAGATATCTTCAAATAGCTTAGCTCTTCTTACTTGCCAAGTGTTGTACATTCGCTGCAAGAAGAAAACAGATGGATGTAAAGACTCAACATTTCCTGTGCAGCAAAACATCCTCCTGCATCAGATAATTAGAGGAGAGCACTGGCTCTGAAGCAGTTTTCTTCTAAATCACTGGTGTAGAAGAAGTGGAAATTTTCAGTGGCACTACCAAAATATGTAGCTCAATTGGAAGACATATTTCTCATCTTTTCATGGAGTTGCCATGCCTTCATTATATACCTGTTCAATAAAATAAAGCCAAAAAGCTAGGTCAAACACTGGCTCTGCGAATGCCTGCACTGCTAATGCTTCATCCCGGCTCCATTTTTGGAGTTCTGTTGTGAAATAGTTTTCTCCAAGAAAAATCTGCAGTAGAGGGGTTAATATTAAGCTTTGGGAGTATGAAATATACTGTGTGTATTTGGGGTCATGGATCAGTCCTCAACTTGCTTTTGGTAATGAGTAATTGAATACAATAGCAAAACAATTAATTTCTCTGCAGAGAAATGTTGGCCCATAGTGCTAGTCCTGGCTCTTCACTTTTAACAGGGAATTTGGAGCAGAAGGATGTTTTCATGTCTATCCCAATTGACAGCCAGCTAAAAACGTCCAGATCAGAACAGATGTTTTGGCTTTGCATGATGTGTCTAATCTTTGCCAGCTGCCCAAAATAATGCACCAATTCAAGCTGGAATTCTCTTTTATAAATAGAGAGCCTGGAAAAGATACAAAAATTTGAGAAACTGTGCTTTGATTTAATTCAGTCAATATTTTAGATCATGTTAGAGGAAGACAAATTACTTCTTCTGGTTTGTTAATAACTCTTTTGAGATGACAATGGTTCTAAAAAATAATTATTCAATGCCTTACCACTTCCTGAGGTATTTGGTTTTGATATTTTATCCAGTTTACACCTACATATATTAGTACACAGAGCATGGAATATACGGTGTCTTCTTTTTAAAGTGCCTGACTGCATTACTCTCTGTACGCTCATTTCACTAACAAATGCTGTTTCCCTGCCAGTGAATCATAAGATCTAAATCACCTTCAATAACACCACAGTAATATCACATTTCCTGTGTTACCTTGCTTTAATGCAAAGTCTCCCCTCCAGCCTGATAATGAGCTAATGGCCTAACTTTGCAGTTAGCACTGCTTTGAGCAAGGGATTAAATCAAATAATACTGGGAGTTCCCTTCTGGCCCAAAACGCTGTTTCTAGTGTTTCTTGGAAACGTGAGCTGATAGACTGTAACATGCTTTTTGTCTTTTTGCTAAGAATAAGGCTGAAGTAATGGTTCTATGATGTAAAAAGGAATAATATAGTAAATGATGCACCAGTTAGACTGTAGCTCTAAGGTCTAGAAATACTGAAATTTTAAAGTGAAACTTTATATTGGAAAGATATATTTAAGTCCACAAGAAGGACCCCAAGAAGCCATACTTAACACCTATACTGGCAAAACCTTTAGTATAAGTACTATCTGTTAGATTATAGGTAGACTTACAGCAACTGGAGAAAGCTGTGATTAAACCAACACTTATCTCAAAAGACTCAACCAGCTACTGTGTAGATCAGCTAGGTGTAGCCCAGCCATGTATATACTCTGTCGACATTTCTGTTGACAACTGATTTTTATATGGAAACCCAAAGTGCATTAGATTTCAAATACGCTCAGTCAGATGTGTGAAAGAAGGAATAAATTACTCCTTATCAGAAAAGAGTGAATGAAATCATTGCACCATCTTACCTGGCAAGCCAGGCTTCCTTTAGATTAAGTAACTTCACAGTACTGAGAGTAGCTCCATGGCAGACACAAAAGGAGCTGGATCCTGAGCTCACTGCTTCAGAGCAATGGCAAAGCTGAAAGGCTTTGCCGTGTAGATGCTGGTTAAGGCTTCCTTTTAGGAAACATTTAAACTTAAACTCAGCGAGCTAGTCATGTGTTCACAGCTACACATGTGCTTAAGTGTTTCAGCATGTTAGAGAACCCATATTCTGCACTTAAAACAAATGCATGGAAAGGTGATGTTGGAAAAGGAAATGTTTAGCTCTGGTCCAGGAGTGCATGTTCAGTTATTTTCCACCTCAGCTTTTCTACCAGAGACATTCCCTGGTCATGCAGCAAGGGATGTTAATAGGTCCAATCAGACTGAGAGACAAAATTAATTTTTAATTGCACTATCATGAATTCCAGATTATGTGGAAGTGCCATTTTGTTTAACATTTATCTCTCAGGTGAGGTGTTTGTAGGAAAAGGAAAGGCTGGATACACAAAGCTGGAGGAGCTACACTCCCATGCTAGTTGGTAGCTGATGGGCATCCTCACGCAGGCTGAAATGGTTGGGTACCATTTGCTCCTATCCTGGGTAAATTAGAGAGCCTGCATCCCTGGCACTTTCCACCCCACTTCCTCCCAACTACACTGCAGCTGCCACACTACATTTGATCCCAGGCAAAGCCCTTTCAGCCTCTGCTGCTGAGGAGTGGTGACTCAACAGCCCAGAAAGTCACTGTCTTCAGATTTCATTTATTATTAAGTATTTTACACAAAGGGCAACACATTCAATAATAGGAGTTGCAGGGGGTCACTTTGCAATGACCTAGGTCCTCGTGGTGAGAGGATGTTGCAGAGATGAGAAGGCATATGGCTTCAAATCCCTTCAGTTAGAGAATATCTGAACCTGGCTCTTCCACATGTTAAACAGGGGCTGTGATGCTAGAACCTTTTTTCCTCTTCAGTATAGCCCTGAATTTTGTTTCACAGGTGAAAACAAATTCACAGGGAGTTTTGGGCTGAGCAACACCATGCTTTGTGCTGTATTTACCCCCTTTCTTCAAAACTACTGCCAGCTCTGCTTAGTGGATCTAATTAGAAATTCTTCATATGTATATTTTTCTAACAACCATGTATATTTTTCTAACAACCAGTAGAACATAGCTCAATTTAGCTCTCATAATTATGCTCATGAATAGCCTGTGAACATTCTTCCAGCTGGCTGTCTGGCTAGGTAGGTGGCTCTCTACAACTACCTAAAAGGAGGTTGTAGTGAGGCTGACGTTTGTCTCTTCTTCTAAGTAACTAATGACAGGACAAGAGGTAATGGCTTCAAGTTGCACCAGGGGAGGTTTAGATTGGATATTAGGAAGAAATTCTTTACTGAAAGAGTGGTTAGGCACTGAAGCAGGCTGCCCAGGGAAGTGGTGGAGCCACCATCCCTGGAGGTGTTAAAAACATGAGTAGATGTAACACTTCAGGACATGGCCTAGAGGTCAGGGAGATGCTGGGATGAAGGTTGGACTTGATGATCCTAGAGGTCTTTTCCTACCTAAATGATTCTGTGATTTTGTGATTTCTAAACTTCAGAGGTAGTTCATGAAAAAGTGTAGCCTATGCTGACCTTTCAAAGCCTGCCCAAAATTAACTAATCATACCACTAAGAGACATATGCCTTGCAAGGAAATGATTTAGCAGCTGACTAGAGCACATAACTGCCCATCTACATTTCAGCAAATTTTTCTGAGACAGTAAGGCATTTTCATGTTCTCTTTCCTCATCCATTTAGGAAAATCGATGGCACCAACATAGAGGAGGATCACATTGAGCTGACAGAAGAGGGACAGCCTGTGCGGGCAAACACCCGCAAGCCAGCACTGTGCAACTGCTACTGCTGTGGGCTGCCCAAGCGCTACATCATTGCCATAATGAGTGGACTGGGCTTTTGCATCTCCTTCGGAATTAGATGCAACCTGGGTGTTGCCATTGTGGAAATGGTGAACAATAACACAGTTTATGTTAATGGAAAACCAGAGCTGCAGGTGAGAAAACACCTTCCTTTTCACTATTCTGAGCCAATCCCATTTGTAAAAATCATCAAAGTGCCACATATCAAAGTATTGTGTATACATAGATCAAAACCTGAGGCAGGGAGACACGTGAGTCTTGGTTCATGTAGATGTTTAGGTGTTGAAGTCAGATTAAAATGTAAGATCTGAGAATTTGCAATGTCATAGAGGATGTAAGTAGCAGAAATGAGAACTGAGTTGGCTTGCATGGCTATCAGGTCATTGCTCTTTCAGCTGTAGATAGATTTTGTTGCAGGGGTGGAAGATTTTACTATTTACTATCTCTCAGGGAAGTGTGCTCTGATGCTGCTAGAGAAGGAATTATTAATTGCTGTATGTAGCACTGCACTCTATCTATTCAGATCAGTAGATGACTTTCAAGACCTTGAACTAGGCAATAAGGCAACAGATTTTCACATGTTACTGACATTGTGGAGTGTTGTACATAGGTATTCAGAGCTAGGTGCCAATTTATTTTCAGTTTTGCAGTAGATGGCATGTGGTTTGCAGCAGATGCCTACAAGCCTTTAATAATGCAGCCTAGGAACTGCAGGTTCAATGCATTCCTCAGTTTCCCCAGTTCTGCCTTGGTTGATGATCTTGATAAGGACATAGAGTGTATCATCAGTAAGTTTGCACATGACACCAAGTTAAGCGGGAGTGTTGATCTGCATGAAGATAGGGAGGCTCTACAGAGAGACTTGGATAGATTGGGTTGATGGGCCAATGTTAACAGTATGAGCTTCAACAAGGCCAAGTGCCAGGTCCTGCACTTGGGCCACAACAACCCCATGCAACGTTACAAGCTTGGGGAAGTGTGGCTGGAAAGCTGTCTGGCAGAAAAGGACCTGGGGCTTCTAATTGACAAGCGGCTGAATATGAGCCAGCAGTGTGCCCAGGTGGCCAAGAAAGCCAGTGGCATCCTGGATTGTATTAGAAAGAGTGTGACCAGCAGAAGTAGGGAGATGATTGTCCCCCTGTACCCAGCACTGGTGAGGCCACATCTTGAGTATTGTGTCCAGTTTTGGGCACCTAAATACAAGAGAGATATTGAGGTGTTGGAGCAAGTGCAGAGGAGGGCAATGAAGCTGGTAAAGGGCCTGAAGAGTAAATCTTATGAAGAGTGATTGGAGGAGCTGGGACTGTTTGGTTTGAGGAAGAGGAGCCTAAGGGGAGACCTCATCACTCTCTACAACTACCTGAAAGGACATTGCAGAGAGGTTGGTGCTGGTGTCTTCTCACAGGTAATTAGCGACAGAACAAGAGGGAATGGCTTCAAGTTGCCACAGGGTTTAGACTGGACATTAGGAAAAAAATTTTCACAGAAAGAGTAGTCAGATACTAGAATAGGCTGCCCAGGGAGGTGGTTGAGTCACCATCCCTGGATGTGTGTAAGGGTTGTTTGGATGTGGTGTTGGGGAAATATGGTTTAGGGGAGAACTTTGTAGAGTAGAGTTGATGGTTGGACTTGATGATCCCAAGGGTCCTTTCCAACCTGAATGATTCTATGATTCTATATGGCTGTGATATCATGAGTCCCTTTACGGGCTTTTTGGAGGGATATTTTTGTCCTAACAGATTATTCACAGGAATATTAACTCTTACCTGATGATTCTCCATGTACTGAGGTGTAGGAGAAAAGCCACTACAGAAGGACAAAATATCATCAGACCCTCCCAGGGGCTTCCCCCAGCCCATGGATGTCCTTTGTTTGCCAGGACATTACCTAAAACAAAACACATCTCCCAGAGAGGCAGATACTTTCTGTCATGTTTCTGGAGATGAATGAAAAGCTGTGCAATTATTCACCAGATTTTCTGCAAGATATTTTAACTTTTGATAAAGAAAAGTGCAGAAAGTGTCTATAGCAAATTTCCAAAGTTAAAAGTATGCCTGCCTGCCTGCATGATTCATGGTCAAGGGAGCTAGTGATCTGCAAAGACCAGAGATGATGCTTGTGATTCTAGGGTTGAGGACTAAATAAATCTACCTTCCCTTACCACATTATGCTATGGCCAGTTCTTCAGTGTTTTTCTCTCCCCTTCCTAGCTATCAAGCAGAGTGTTTCTGATCAGGCTCAATAAACTCCAGAAAGGTTTACCAAAGTGAAGAAAGAGTTTCCTAATGGGTAGCACCTGGGGATTCTGGCAGACAGCAAGCTCAATACGACTGAAAACTGTGCTGCTGTGACAAAGCAAGCCAACAGGATGACGGGCTCTATCAGCAAGAGCATCACCAACAGAGATAAAGAAGTCATTATCCCACTCAGTGCTTGTCAAGTCACACCTGGAACACTGGTTTTGGTTTTGGTCCTTGTTATTCAAAAAATACGTGGACAGGCTGGAGAGGGTCCAGAGAGGGGCCACAAAGATTATCAAAGGACTGCGAAGCCTGCCATATGAGGAAAGCCTGAGAGAACTGGATTTCTTCAGCCTTAATAAAAGGCTTAGGGGAGACCTTATCACCATGTTCCAGTAGTTGAAGGGTGGCTACAAAGAAGATGGTGACTCCCTTTTTACAAGGATCCACATGTAAAAGAAGAGGGGTAATGGGTACAAGTTACTCCTGGGGAGATTCCAATTGGACATGAGTAAAATTCTTCACACTGCGAACAGAATTATTTCCCCAGGGAAGTAATGGAGTCTTCAACACAGGACACTTTTAGGATTTGACTGGATTGGGTGTTGGGGCATCTAGTCTAGACTGTGCTTTTGCCAAGAAAGATTGGATCAGATGATCCTTGAGGTGTCTTCCAACATGGTATTCTATGATTTTATGATTTTATGATTTTAGTTCTTCCTCATCTGCAATCTCCTCTGGTCAGGTCCTGCTGCTTAGACTTGCTGCTGAACTTGTATTTATTCAGTATAATTCCTGCTCCTTGTGGTCCTGCTGGGCCTTCTTGGTTCCGCTCTTCACCTGGAGTAAGAGAAGGGACAAGCCTACATAGGCTGGGAAGCTCAGAGGGGGCAGTTTGAAGAAATTTGGACAAACTCCTCTTACAAATGTGATTATTCTGTTTGGGAATGAGCACCTTCTGATACAGAAACTTTTTCCATGTCTCATAGGGTTTCTGCCTTCAGAAATTAACACCACCCGGAACAAGCTGGAAATCAGTAGTAGAAAAGCAGCTATTTAAAACAGAAATGTAACTCAGCACAGGAAAGTGGGTCTCTTGTCAGAACATATTGATGGCGAGGGAAATCCTTTAGCACTCTGTAAACGTGTCTTGCTAATTAATGCCATCTTTCTCCCTGAGGGTCAAATGATGAGCTGTTTTACAGTTTGTTTGTTTGAAAAATGAAAATCAACCTACTGGGGAAAACTGGTTCTTCTTTTAACACAGAGAAAGTAATACAGACAAAAGTGATGTTAAGGTGCATTACTCTAGTTTTAATTTTTCTATAGTGTTTTAGTGACAATTTTAATTCAGAATGTAAAAGACACCTCTCCCTGCTCTGTGATTAGCATAAGAATAATCACGAAGCAAAACATCATGGTTTCTGTTTGGTCCAAAACAGTTTTTCTGAACTGAGGGTTCAAGGAGGAAAGTTGACACTGACCTTACATCAGTGTGATTATACTGAGCCAAGCCCTTGTCTGACCTCCCAGAATGGAGGCAGGATGGGCTCTTTGGAATCATCTTTCTTTTCCTCACTTCCTCCTCTGAATAAGGTATGTCAGAGTCACCAGTGAGCAGGAATGTCCTTCAGGAAGAGCCTTGAGATGACCGAAACTGCTTAGTATTCAAGAACGAGGTGTACAGTGAAAGTGTTTCTCTTACCTCCAGACACTTTTGGCTAGGAAACATATATGACCAGCCTGTGGCTGGCCTATGAATCTAAATCCACAACTGACGTCACTTTTAAAGAAAGATAAACTAGTCAGCTAGCTAGTGTTAATATTTTTTAGTTCCAGCTTGCCTTGTCTTCAGGTGTTATCTCTCCCCCCCTCCCTTTTTTGGTCCCATACCTCTTAATGTGGATGGTGGATGGCCAGAATTTGGCCCTGACGAGGTGAACCATGGATAAGCCTTACCAGGCAGCTGATCACCCCAAAGGACCCAAGCAACCTTGATAATCTTGGGGAAACATACATCCATTGAAAGATGTCAGGTCCTTGTCAAAACACAGAGCAGGATTGAAAACAAAGGCAGCCCAAGGTGAAGCAGTGACAAGTACCAAAGATGAAGGTCCAACATTAGCTGCCTTCTGGCTGAAACCTTTCCCCTCCTAGCAACCCAACTGAAAGCTAAGAACAAAAGCAGTAATTTCACATGGGAATCTGACATCCTTTTGCTTTAACTGGGGCATTTCAAGCTCAGCAACACCAGCCAGGATAAAAAAGCTTCCTTCATTTGGAGGATGGGGTGACATCTGTGTGACTTCCAAACAGTGGTTTATCTTACGAGTATGCTTCATCTTACAGCATTTTTTGGTTTCCTTTTCAGAAAGCTCAATTCAACTGGGATCCAGAGACAGTGGGACTAATTCATGGTTCTTTTTTCTGGGGTTACATTGTGACACAAATTCCAGGAGGGTTCATCTCAAACAAATTGGCTGCTAACAGGTAAGAAAACAATAATCAAAAGAATCAAGCTTTTCAGCCTGTTGATTGTTTTACAGTGTTTAAATGATGAAATGTGAATTGAAAGTGTTTCAGGAATACACATGTGAAACTGAATGTGCAGTATTTATGTCTGTAACCAAAAATGGGACTAGATTTCCACTGTGGGTCAATTGCTGATTCTCCCAGTTTAGCTTGTTCATCTCAAATATTTACATATTTCTTTTTTAAACAACAATGTTTTCTGGAGAATGTTAGGAAAATCACACCTAATGCTTCAGTCAATGACTGTAGCATTTGTCTTTCAGAAGTTGCCTTAGTGCTTTTTAGCTCAACTTGAAACAGGAAATTTCCAAAAATTTGACCTTTCTCCTTCAAAAACTCACTGTGAACTGAAGGTATGTAGGAATTACAGTGCTATTTATGTTCTGAAGATAGAAATCCATCCTCCTGCGCACAGATGTCCTCACCACGGCTACATAGAGTACTGACTGTAGTTAGGATTGCTTAGAACCTCTATTAGAGCTTCATGATTTTTGTTTGGTGAACTCTGAGCATCTATACAGATTTCTTCTATGCTCATTGTGTGTATGGGCTGATTTTTTTTAATTCAACTGCTTTCAACACGAGAGTAAGACAAGTAGCTCATTTTGCAAAAGCTAACTTTGATTTTGGGCTTTACTTCAAAAAGTCTCTAGAACTTGGAACATGATCACAAGAGAGATGGAACTTGTCTGAAGACAGCTGGTTGTGAATGAGCTCATGAGATGGGCATGTTAAGGGCTTTTGGGATCTTCAGATAGAAAAGATAGCTGCCACTCATTTCATTCTCTGCAAACAAGATGTGCCCTATCTAAAAATGCTTTCAGAACTGGAAAAGCTCTTCAAAACCAGTTATATCTGCAAAGACCTATAGGAGTTACAAGACTGCCTGAGCATTCTTCCCACCCATACGCCCTTATGGAAATTATTCCAGGACAGAGTCATCCCATAGAATTGTCCAGAAGTTCAGTCCAAACTCCCCTCTGTCTGTAACTAGAAATTACTCAGAGTTAAGTTTTCACTGCATTTTCAACACTACTAGCATCCTCAATTATTCATTTCTTTACTACACAAAAGTGCCTAAACAGAGTATTTTTCCATCTGCTGAATAAACCAAACAAATTAGCTAAGCTTAATCATTTCCCCAGCCTTTCTAGTCTTGCCACCAGCTTTTGCAGCAGAAGGGCCCCAGAACACAGATGTGCACACTGTTGGCTGAATAATTCAGCATATTATTAGTTTGGCTTTTGTTTCTTTAATTTTCCTTCAAACAGTAAAATCAACCATGTATTAACTCAATGTATTCTGTCAGCAAACTACTTCCTTAGGTTCATGTTGTACATATGCACAGAAAGCCGTATTTCTGTCCTCATGAGAGTTTCAGAGTCTATTTAATGTTATACTATAACATCACATTATGGATTTGACTTTCATAACTGGATTTAGGAGTAGAATTTGGTGAGGAACAACAATATCCCAAAAGCTGAGCTCAGAGAGAATGTCAGTTTGCAGAAATAGGATTGATAGGTCTGGCTATCTCCATATTTTTCCTTTATTCCTCATTCACCCAACCAATTTCAGCTTGAGTAGATTCACCAGTGGTGCCAAGTTTCTGTTTCTCTTACCTACTAAGACATGGGGCAGGAAACCAGGAGATCTGGGGCCAGTCTGTGAACCCACCATCCCTAGAAAGACAAATACTTTCCTTTGTCCCAGCTGCATTCAGGCAATGAGATACATATTGGAGAGCCAAGCCACTCTCCATCATTTATCAGTGATCCAGGTCAATGGGGGAGGTTCCAGATGACTAGAAATTTGCCAATGTGGCACCCATATACAAGAAGGGCAGGAAGGAGGATCTGGGGAACTACAGGCCTGTCAGCCTGACCTTGGTACCAGGGAAGATTATGGAGAGGTTCATCTTGGATGGGTTTCGTGTTATTGATATTACAGATTCAGGTACAGACTCTTTTGTCACCTGTTTAAATCTTGTTCAGCACTGTGCAACCTTGAACATACGTGGCCACCCCTACCCCAGGCACTTCTTCAATGCCAGTGATTATCTGTAATAATGTGGGATACAAATGGATCTCAGAACAGCTGAAAATATTGAGTGCTTTATGCTTTGGCACCAAAACCATCTAATACCATGTAATTTGTTTTATGTATTCATCCAAATCAGTGCAGGTCTGCGTTCCACCAAAAAGTTCATGAACTGTTTACTGACATTATCCTTTTAACTTGCTGCTTATCCTCAAATATGCATCTAAGTGTAATTTCATCATTGTTTGGCTGTGACAAGGATAACGTCATAACCTCCTGATACTGGTTTTCAGTAATAGCACCCTGCTGGGCAGAGGAGTCCCTCACTGAAGAAGTCTGTTTTGATCCCAAAGTGGCAGATGGCCAAGGATCATGGCAGTGAGGAGAGAAGAATATGAGAATAAATTGAACAGAACTGGGATATTTTTAGCCATAGTGGAGGCCAACTTATATGGGATAAATGTCACTGAACTGCTGGAAAGATGCGAATATACTATGCAACCTCTTAAATAGTAGCAAAAGTGTGAGCGGCTCTAGCTCAGTACAAATGGTGCATTTACAACCTCAGCATGTTGAGAATTGGTGCTAAATCAAGCGGCAAAAAAGCCAGTCTTCAGAGCTAGCTGTTTGGGTAATTAAACGTGTTCTTTTCTTACAGCTTACTCTTTTATGTGCTTATTAATTTACATAATTTGCTGTAGTTCCCTGAGACTATCACTAGTGCTACAGCAATAGACCTGATATTTCTATTAGTGGCAAGGAAGGAAGGTGCAAAACTCTTTTCTTCACTGATCACAATAGAGAGCTAAATAATATTTATTTCTTAGCTAAATGTTTACCTGGCTTTGAAAGCAGTCTCCTAACTGTCAAGATATGATCATAGGCTTTGTATTCCTGTTCAAATTTGCAGGCTGCTTTCTACATAAATCCATTGTTTTGTCACTTCCCTCCGCCAGCATGCACAGCCAATTTGCTTTTGTGGTCATCTGTTGAGTGCTTTCTTGTCATTCAGATTATGAGCTGTCTAGGCATGGACTGTTGTTTTTGTCAATAGGTATAGAGAATTTATATAAAACAGTTTTCATCTCTGACTGAAGATTTTTTGCTTTCTAATGCCACCATTAAACCTACTGTGAATAATAAAACCAGATTCAAAATATGAAGTGACACGTATTTCCTGTAAATAAGTTTTCAAAAAGAGACTAAAATGTAAGCAATTGAAATCCTTATTTAAAAAAAAAAAAAAAAAGAAGAAAAGAAAGGCAACAAAAAAGTTTTAAAAGCTTATAAATATTTTGAAGTGGAGCATGAAAAACAGCTATACGTAACAAGATCTGTGTATATCTTTGGCAAAAAAATCAAAAGGGAGAGAAAAAATACTGTTGTCCAAAACACATGATTTCTGATCAAATATCTGTCTAATACCATTCATATATTAGAAGGAAGCTTAATGTGTCTGGGATGCCACATGCTAACATGACAAAGCTTCTTAAATGTCACTGAACTTGGGTATTTTGAAAAAGGAACATGAATTATCACCCATAAACAGCAGCATGCTGCTAGCTAGCATCAGTGTAGCTAGGAGCTGAGGGTCTTTTGCAAAGGGGCTGCTTTATTTTCAGGGTGTCACCCAGAGTCTTGGAGCAAGACAGGGCAGCTTTGGGTTGACCTTCCATCTCCTAAGTTCTGTAGTCCCCAGGGACGCCAACTGCTGCAACTTTCTATCTTTTCTTTCTGATAGAAATAGATATTTCTTTCTATCTATCTTTTCATTCTGATCTGCAGAATGAAAGATCTCTCTCACAAATGCAGTCTGCAGGGAGCTGGACATGGTTGCTTTGAATTGCAGACAACACAAAGACAGAAAACTACTGAGGATTAGTAGTAATTCGTTCAATTCAAATGCTGCTTGGCAGTTGTAGAGACTCCTACTGCCAGTTCTGATATTTTTTAGTGCTGTAACAGGATCTTAGAGGGTATCCTCATATATATCAGCTTCCACAGATGCTGGAGTAATGAACTCTTGCTATTCAGACCGTGCATGACATAGAACCCCACTCACTGCACAGAAAGGAAACCAGAGGCTTCAGCCAGCCAGATGTGAAGATACATGAAATCAAATCAATCAAGTACAGTTCATTCCTGCTAATGGTAGTCACTTCAATGGTTGTTCCATCTGGTTGTTCCCAGTTTCTTTCTTGGTTTCTAGTGGTGTTTTTTGTGGTGCAGCAGCCTTAGCTTTCAAATGAGCTCCCCAGATGTTCCTTCACAAGCTGAACATGCAGGGATGTTTTTCCCTTGCACTGCAGCAACAATGCCTGGCAAACCTGCAGCCCATGCCATACAGAAATGACTGCCCTGTAGCCCAGCCATCTTTCATGTCTAGTGTCACTGTTTATTATTCACATAGTCAATGTGTGCACCACTCAAGTTAAACAAGGGAAAGCTTGCGTCCGTGCTGGGAAGAACTCCCACAGACTGCACAAGTGAGGCAAACACAGCTTTGAGTGCTACCCCAGGGTCTCTGAGTGGTCTGGCCTTTCAGGGATGCTGCTTGAATCCATCACAATTAAGAGAGCTTTCTGCTGCCTGTTTCTCTAACGGGTACTAACATTTGGGAGGCTGCAAATGATTTCCCAAAGGCACTGGGCCCCAGAAAAGGCGTTCTTCCTGAAGCCTTTAAGATTGGAACTGGAGAACCGGCCGGAGTACATCGATTCCCGTATGT